>APFE030105399.1:20124-75962 GCA_000404065.3 Pinus taeda | reverse complement strand
CATTCAGCTATCATAAGAATAGAAATCAATTAAGATAAACCACTTTGCATAAGAAGTTAGGCAAAACAGTTGTGAACAGCATATCGCATAATAAGCTATTCATACGTCAGACATAAATAAATGACTCCACGTACAGAAGTGCCAAATGGTAACCCATACATTCATGCAGTAACATATAAACAACTGAAAACTGTAAATCACTTAAAGACTATAAGCAGAAATGGCCAAGAGATAAAAGTAACATTTATGACTAATCCTACTCACAAACTTCAAGCAAAAACGATTTATCTCTACTTGTTCTAACAACTACTAAGAGTACAAAAGTGCAACATCAGTAGCAGACATCAAATGCAAATAAAAATAAATCTCGATCCATCCATTCATTAAAACCTCCTCTGAGGGTGCAGAAGTGCATGTTTCGAGGACAAGTTTTTGACAAATTTCTGGACCCTTCTCTAAATGCCTGAGAAGGGTTTAAATACTGCTAGCTAATTAACTTAATTACAATTTAGGATACGGTTTTAAATGACCAACCTTCTGATAAAGAAAAACTATTTCTAAAAATTGAATCTACTTCTGAACCATTTCTATATTTGCTCCTTAGTGCTATAAGCATGCAACATTCGCTTGGGAAGAGTCGGTTGGTCGCCTTCCACTTTCGTTTGAGCTATGAAAATAGAAATAACAAGCGTTGGCACCACTTTCTGGTAAACTAGAAGATATTTTTGAGAATCTTCCTCTGGCTAGGTGTATCCACTGCATGTATACTTGGTAATGACCCAAATTTCTTTCAAACTGATTCTGCTTTTGCTATTTTGGTTTCCGGCCTTGCGAATGACTGAAAAAGTTAGGGACTTTACTCTCTGAATAATTTTATGTATCGAAAACTGCCTCCGTTCTTTATTCCGGGCTTTTCTGGTGCGTAAGCTTCAGAGTTTTTTTGTAAACATACTGCTTTTGTGTGCCTTTGACTCTGAGCTTTAGGTGGCCTATTGACATCATCATCTATTGAGTGATACTCTGGAATCTGTGGTCCCGTCGCATGCGACATCCGTTTCTGAAGGGATTTCTTCTTTGTTCTCCGAGCATTAACGCTTTCCCCTTTTCCTTAGATGTTTCTTGCATACTGCTTCATGTTATTTCTTGTGTTACAGTTTACGCAAAGGAAAAGAGTAATGATAATAAAGATTGACATGAAAGCTTTAAGCTCTTATGAATGCATAATAATGACATCCATAGCGAACTGACTCTTCGAAAAACACAAGATTGTCCTTCCTGAATACTTTGGCGTACAATCATTAATTTCTTTTAAGGCACGCGCCTAATTTTGGTTAACGGACAGCTTTCCTTGAATACTACGCTGAGGAAAATTCGCGATGGGCGATTTCTGCGACTCGCATCGCAGTATCGCGGATCGCGTCGTCAAGATGTGTCATCATAGAAAATCATGATCGCGAATTTTCGCAAATTGCATTAATCGCAGTTCGCAACATTTAGTCATTCAGTCATTGTGTGCTACTTACGCGATGTTGCGATATGCAACGTCGCATATCGGCCGTCGGAGATTTCTTAAGTTTTTTCATTTAAGAGCGCTTCATAATGAATGCGATGCGATGAATTTCGTGTCGCTTCTTCGCAGTTTATTATGCTCATAAGAAAACGTTTCATTCTCTTTTCGCGATGCGATAAAGTTTTAAGGAGTCAAAAAAATTTCATAAAATGTTTGTTTGGATTTTTTATTAAGGGTCCCCATTTGCTTGGTGTTATTGCTAATATCAAACAAAGAGGGGGGTTGTTGGTGGCCACAACAGGTTTCAAATTAAGATGATTTTCATCTTAAAGTTAAATCTATAGAATATAAGATCGATCATTCAAAACCTGAAGTTAAATTTACCAAGCATACCTATCAAATATAAGATCATTCATTCAAATTTATCATCTTGATGTTAAGCTTATCAAATATACCTCTGAAATATCAAAACATTCATTTACATTGTAAAAAATTGACAATATAAAAATTCAACATTTTGAGATCGTAAAAGTACTTACAAAAATTTGATTCCGGGGAATATATATATATATATTACTAACAATCTTAAACACGAAGATATTTACCTTCAAATTAAAGATACAAAAACCTTTTAATATTTTCCCAAACTGTAAAATAGAAACCTCACACCATTTAACTTGTACCTGGAAATCAAGGTACAAATATTTATACCAACAAAGTTAGAAAAAATTCATGCAAATTCAAAGTATTGTTGTATAACTCTTCCCAACAAATGTCTTGCAAGATATATAATAATTATTTTGCAAATTAGGCATAATTGTTTGTTTTAGATATCTTCCCTACAAACATATGTTAAGATATATAATAATTATTTTCATATACCATAACTATTTTCAAACAATTTATAAGAGATAGTTTATGAGAGAATTAATAATAATAAGCAGATAGTTTATGAGAAGATTTCCCTACCAAATCCTTTTGATGTAGTAAAAGAAGACAAATACTCACTGTAATGGACAATCGATAAAGTTTATGACATAATTACTAGATAAAGTTTACGATAAGATTTATCTACCAAAGTTTATGATATAATTATAAACCATGTAATTTATGAGAAGATTTCCCCACCAAATCTTTATGTTACTTCTAAACAAGACAAATACTCAATCCCTATGCTCCTCCTAAACAAGACAAATGCTCAGTGTAATGGAAGACCACTATCGACAAAGTTTATGAGATTATTATAACCAGATGGAGGTTTTAGAAAATTTCCCTCCCAAATAATTTTGTTGCTTTAAAACATGACAAAAACTCATTGTCATGGAATATCAATGTTGATAAAGGAATGTTTTCTAAAACACCACACGCTACAAAAAATACTTATTAGTGTGGAATGAATCACAAATGTGAACTACTTCGACTTTAAAAAGGTTCATATAAAACGAAACTGTCTCGACGCACAAAATAAACTGCAATTCAAAATCCCACCATTGCAAAGAATCAACTCCAGCTCCATGCTTCATGGAATTTCACACCATTATATGAAACCAATCACCATTGTTAACAAAATTTATAAGACTAATTCAAAGTTCTTAAAATTGATTCCATAAAGTATGGAATTTGTTCATTTCCATTCGAAAAACCTTGAATTTATTCATTTCCATTCAAATTTACGCGTTACACAGAGTACAGGTCTAAAGTTTATTCATTTTCATTAGAAGTTACTGGCTATAGATTAAAATATTTTGCTTGTGCTAGACCAAAAACTTTTATTAGTGATATTCTTTTCTAAATTAAAGGATATTGAACATCCCATCAACCAGGCCCCTGCTTTAACAATGCACCGCCCCACTGAAGAAATCAAACCCTAAATTAAAAATAAAAATGTCAACCCAACTCCCAACCCCAAAGGGAGAAACCACTCTAAATAATAAGAAAGAAATTGTAGTTCATCTCCACTCATTATATTACAAGTGTACACTACATCATTTCAATAATAATTTTAGGAAACCCTGAAACAAAATAAAATTTCTCATTATAACTTAATTTATGCTTTCCCCATATTTATTTTAAATATTTCCCATAGAGACTTGAGTCTCTGAATAAAATAAGATTACTAATACAAAATCCCATGTAAAGAGTTGTTAAGGGTTTAAACTACACCACACCAAAGCATTGATTCAATTTCCATAGAGGAAAGAAGAATGACAATGCCCAACTTCCCAACACAAGGTGGTTTCATGGATTTTTTCCTTCCTTGTCCTATGTTTATCAATAATTCCTTTAGAAATATATGCTAGTTCCCTTAAGAAGAAAAGGAAACTCTAAATTTCATATTTTGTCCAGTCTAATTAAACACAAAACAATTTTGTGTTGAAAAGTCTGCTCTTGTGCTTTTCATTGCATTGGAGATAATATATCGAATTCTCAATATAAAGAGTTTCTACAAGAAGAAAATACCAACACAAAGCCTCCCATATTAAAATTTGTCGGGAATAGGTGAAATTTTCTTATCCTCTAGAGTAAAGAGAGCACAGAGTGAAGCCAATAATCGTCAATATTTAGAAGCATGAGAAAACTACTAGAACATAAACTTTGTATCAGATACCTCCAATGTTTTATGGACACCAATTGGATTGACACCTAAGCGAAACTGATTTTCTTCAATATACCTGACATAAGTACACAAAATCCTTTAGCCAAACTTTCCTCATTTAACATACCTCGAACATGGATTCTTGAGAACTTCGAAAGCAATTGCTTTTTGTAACAACCCTAGTTAAAACAAATCCATGTAGATATATATATATATATATATGGATTTGTTGCAAGACATCTTAGTGTGGGTATTCATTTTGGTTATTATGGCTAAGGAAATTGGCAAAGGCAATGGTGAAGGCTTTTGAAAGGCGTGAGACATTAATTGTCATTTTATTTATGAAAATAATGGAAATTAGGGGAAAAGGAAGGTGAAAGGTCATAGGTTGCATGTTAGGAGGAAAATGAAAGAAAATAATGGAAAATGAAGAAAATAAAGTCCTCATTGATAAAAAGGCTTATGAGGATCAGTTCATAGACTTTTGTTAGTTTAGTTTTGGAGTTCTCTCCCTATTCTCTCTCTCTCACACTCTTTAACACTTAGAGCTTTCTTGGAGCACTTCAACATTGGATCAAGAAAGGAAAAGAAGGCAAAGGAAAGTAAAGATCAAGCAAGGAAGAGCAAGATCAAATAGCTACAACAGGTTTACTTACAGGTATCGATTTGCATGTGTGATTTCCTTGCTAGATTTGGCATGCATGGTTATGCATGTGTGTTCTTAGTTCTTTTTTTGTCATGGGCATGGGTTTTGCTAGGTGTGACAATGTTCTTCAGCCTTGCCTTACCATTTCTGGATAGCCATGGTGTTATGGGGTTCTCATGTTTCGATTGAGTTGGATCGTCGAATGGATTCAAAACCAAGTGAGGTGGACCTCTGAATGAAAGAACACATGGCCTAGTGATCCCTGAACCAAACTATGGATTGTAGTAAAGCCACTAGCCTAGTAACCCCTGAACCAGACTGTGGGCTGCGATAAAGCCAGTTATTGTGTGCCTCGGTGGGCCTAGGTATCCTCGACCGGTGAATGGCGGGATATATTGTAAAGCTTAGAGGTGGTTTCCCTTTATCATGCCTAGGAATCCTTGTGGGTGAATGGAGGGATATACAGTAAAGCCTGGAGGGTGGTGTATTGATTATGGCCTAATGATCCCTAGATCAGGTTGTGGATTGCAGTAAAGCCTAGAGACTAGGAGACAAGAAAATTCCTCATGGTGTAGGTGGAGAAATCCGGTGGCATCCATGCTTCTTTATGGCCTAATGATCCGGTGAGGATTGCAGTAAAGCCTGATTCTATTGATGAGGGTGAGGTGGTTTAGCCTATGGAATCCCTGGTTGGTTCTTTTGGTTTGTGCCCCACATTCATGCTTGGAATATGGCACAAGGGTGATTGGATGAAGAGAGACTTGGCTCAGCCAATCTACAGTCGAGTGGAACTTGGTAGTCCCATATCAGGTTGGCTTTTGCATTCATTAATAAGAGTTTCTTTCCTTGGTATTTTATGAGCAAATGTATTGGATTATATGTGGAATTTATGGCTGTTGTATCCTCACTATTTCTGTTGTTTATATGTTGGTTATGAATATGTTTTATGACAGTGATGATGTATGGCTCTCGTCATGTTTTGACTTGTAAATGAATGAGCAATGAATATATGACCTAATAGATGATAATGTAGATAGTGTGATAATGCACCAATGCCTCTTAATGATTCTCAGATAAGTATAAGACCCCTATGTTCAGATATGTTATTATGACCTATAGGATGCATATTTGTGACATGTTTGACGAAATGCCTATCATGGCTAGTAGGGGTCCAGTCAAGTCCTTATTCAATTATTTGAATTTGTATCATTATTTTGAGGTTACCTTTAATTTCTGGAAGTTTCACAGAGATCTTGGCAATGGCCTAAGTCCTGGCACTAAAAAAGTGGCACAGAATCTGGAGTCACTAGCACAAAACTACCTGGAAAAGTCCCCAGTTACATGCATGCCTTGTTGTGGGAACGACTAGAGGGTCCCAATCACATGCATGCCCGTGTCAAGGGAGAGACTGAGGATTTAATGCAACAAAATGTCAGTTTGTCTCAGGGGTTGGTCACTTGGATGGGTTGGATGACTCCTGGGGGTTCTATTGCAGGTGTAGAAGGTCAGGTTGTCTGTGTTCTGTCGGTTCCACTTCCTTAATTGTTACATAGAGAGTTGAATCATATCATAGTAACTCTTCATCACATGCTTACCCCGGTCGGTCGATTACTTGGGTAGTTGTGGGATGTGGGTGTTACAGGGTAGTATCAGGGCATGGTTCAACACTTTGACTGGATGGGCAGAATGTGTTTGTCATGCATACATGTTAATTGCATATGTGTTCTTTATGATTTTGGTCTATGTGCTTGTTGTGTATGCATGGTGGTGGTGGTCATTGTTACAGTTGTGTTGCCATGTAGGAGTTGATGATGTTATTGTTGGGATGCATTAGTCATGAATGCATGTCGATTGTATATGTATTTGTTATGCGTGTCCGTGTCTATATGTTGTTATGCATGCACTGTTATGGTTATGGTTATGCATGTATAGTAGGTCAGACATGCATTGTGAGTTCATTTTATGCATTTTAGGTCATCATGATGCTATTGGTATGTTATGATACTAATGTGTTGGTTAGGATAGAGCATGAGATGCAGAACATCAAAGCGAGGTTGCAACACTAGAATTTGGGGTAAGAGCAGATCGCCATATAAATTTGTATGTTGTTAATGGTTGTTATCAAAATTAGGGTTACTTATATACTTGTCATTCTATTGTTGTTGTGGTTACATGCATGTTAGATGATAGTTGATCAGTGTAGACAAATGCACATGTTGTTGTTTTATCTTAGTTAACTTGATGATTATGTTATATGTTGTTGATGATTATGTTATATGATTAACTTGTTGTTGTTATGTGTTAGTTATCTTGATGGTTGGGGTTATTGCATTTAAGATTTTGCTGTTATATGTATCGTGCTAATTTGGATTGACGTATGCAGATGGTTATGGTTACGCTATTAAGGTATGAGCCGACATATTTGTGATATGGTGTTGTACTAATATAGACTGACTATGCATATATGATTTTTATGCATGAATGACAATTGTTTATGAGTTTATGATGTGAACGTGTTAGCTAGTTACTGTTATGGATATCATGACCTTATTTATGTTTGAGTTGATGTGTTGTGGAGTTATATCATGTTAATCTAGATTGTTTGTACAAAAAAGATAACCTCCCCTGAGATACATTAAGGTATGAGTTTACTTATGTCGTCTATTTGGTGTTTGAATGTTGATTATGTCATCTATTTGGTGTTTGGATGTTTGATTATGTCGTCTAATTGATGTTTGAGTGTTTGGTTTCTATTATGTCGTCTATCAGTTGTTTGAATGTTTGATTAATTGTATGATATGAGTATGTGTCTATAAGATTTCATGAAGAAATGATCTTGTTTTAAGATGGTTGTACTAATACATATGTGTTGAGATAGTTGATATGTACTTGACTGTAAGTAGGTGATAGTTGTAGAATTATGTATTATGATTGATGAATGTGAGTTGATTGTTGATTATGACATGGTTGTTAGACTTGATAAAGGTTGATTTTAGATTAATAGATATGATGTCTTGATCTTTGGAACATGTGACTGGCATATGTGAGCAGTTGCAGGACAACCTGCTTGGTATTAATGTATATTTGATTTGCTTATATAAGTAACAGTTGGGTGATGTGATAGTGCATAATAAAGACTCAATTGCAACAAGGTAAATGTTAAGAGAAAGGAATTGGGTAAGAATTCCTTTGGCTATGTTTGGAAACCCTAATTCCAAACAAATGATTGATTTGCATACAAGAAGTCCTCTTAACCTTGATTTTCTCTGACATTATGTGGATATATGCTATATTCATGAAGATGTATTTGATAGGTATATTAGCTAGTTTCTAGTTATAGCTAGGTCTGTCAAGGGAATTGGAGTTCCTTAAGAGATAGTATGGATGTGTTCAGTTATAAGTCATCGTGCTAGGCATAACAAGGTAAGATAACTAGTATATTTTTAAATTTGTTTCTGCACTGACAATTATGTGTTTATGGCAGCATGATACACGGAATTTCATGGCAAAAGGGACTATCATGAAATCTTGAAGAAGGCTCAGGCTGAACTTTCCCTTGGAAGCTTTGGGAAACCATGGGGATTGAGTCATGGTGTTTGTTGAGAGTCTTATGCTTTCGGTATTTTGTGATTTATTTATGCTTGAATTGTGGTCTTGATTGTGTATAGTGCATGATCATGCCACTTTGTTTGTGATGTCATATTGCTATTGGTTTTCATGGTTTCTTCTTGTTTGTCCTTGTTCTTGCCTTTTATGTTTTGTGGGTCTTGGGAATTGGTTAGGAAAGAGGAAATTTAATGGAGCTCAGGGAGAGTTGAATGAAACCTAGCAGGTAATGTAAGACCTGAATGAAGCTCGGTCCATGTATAAGGGCACCTGAAGGCAAGAGTATGATAGTGGATTGGATTGGATTGGTCCATTGGGATAAATGGACAATGGAAGAACAATCATGAGAAAGGTAGTAGGAAATGTAAAGTAAATGGACTTGAGGCGTAAGATGCCTTGGCTAAGTTGGGAACTATTGTTCTCAATGTTGTGCATGAATAAAGGGAGTTCTCTTAACCTTGACCTTATGCTATCTGGTAATTATGTTGTGATCATGATTATGTTGATGTTTATATATGTATACATGTATTTGTGTATGCATGTTGTTGTATGACAGGATCGTGATTGTTTTATGCTAATGTTTATATGTATCTATGTATATATGTCATTGTCCTACAATGTTGTCAGAGATCATTCCTGTGGAGAAATGATTGCTTATGTAGGTGAATGGCATGAAGAGGTTCCCGGTCTTATGAGGAATCAAGTGGGAAGAGTAACCCTGACAAATTTATGAGGTCAGTATCATGTGGATATGAGTTTATATTATGTGTTTATGCTATGTCTATGTTTATGTTATGGACATGCTATGTTGAGGGATGCATCAACGGAATGAAAGCAGTGTGCTTTGCGGCATGCTGGGACAAGCATGGATAAGACACCATAAGCAAGGTTTCTTGGTAGAGATAGTGTGGTTTTGGATGTGCATTGATATTGTTGTGTATATGTTGTGCATATTGTATATTTAGTGATTGTACCTATGGTGTTGAGTGCCTGTTGTATATATGGTGTTGTGTGCATATTGCATATGCAATGCTGGGTATAGATGGTGCTATGTACATGTTGGATATGAGGTGATGTGTACATATTGTACTACACGCATGATGGATATGCAATGTTGTGTGCATATGGTGATGTGCATATTTTGGATATGTGGTGTTGTGTACATGTGGTGCTATGTACATGTTGTACATGCAATGTTATGTACATATGATGTTGTGTGCATGTTGTACATGTGGTGCTATGTACATATGGTGTTGTTTGCATGATTGTACATGTGGTGTTGTGTGCATGTGGTGTCGTGTACATGTTGTACATGTGGTGTTGTGTGCAAGTGGTGTTGTGTGCAAGTGGTGTCGTGTGCATTTGGCGCTTTGTACATGTTGTGCATATAACGTTGTGTACATGTGGTGTTGTGTACATGTCGTGCATGTGGTGTTGTGTACATGTGGTATTGTGTACACGTTGTACATGCGGTGCGGTGTACATGTCGCACTGTGTACACGTTGTGCAGAGGGTGTTGTGTACATGTGGTGTTGTGTACACGTTGTGCAAGTGGTACTATGTACATGTTGGATATATGATACTGGTGTACGTGTGGTATCGTGTGCATGTCATACATGTTGTGTTGCAGGCATGTGGTATCGTGTGCATGTCGTACATGTTGTGTTGCAGGCATGCGGTACTATGTATGTGCGTTGTGTACTTGTGGTATTGTGACATGTGTATTCATTATGTTGTACTTTGTGTATGTATATTTATTGTGTTATGTTGTACACTAGAGGTAGGTGTATGTATTGTGTTGTGTTGTACACCAGATGTAGGTGTACGTATTGTATTTGTTGTATTGTACATTGGATGTAGATGTATGTATTGTGTTGTGTTGTACACTAGGTGTTGGTGTATATGTTGTATATCGAGTGTAGGTGCATGTATTGTATGGTGTTGCATGTCGTGTGTGGTTGTATGTATGTGGTGTACACTATGTGTATGTGTACATGGTTGAAGAGAAGGCACTGGGTGGTTATTGTGTGTGGCAACCGATCCAATGCACATATGGAAAGGATCGATTAAAGGATAAGTATCGATATTTTATTTCAGTTTTAATTATGCCTGTGATTTATGTTGGTTACATGTGATCTATGATTTTGGTTTATGATTATTTCATGCAATTCATGATTTTGATTATGATGGTTACATTTTGAGCTAACCAGATGTGACATGTTTATACATGATAATTTGGTCAAGAACTAGTTTGACTTGTTATAATAAGAAGTAAACAGAATTGCAGGTGTACCTTGTTGACGAGCTACCAATGATGTATGATGTGAATTTATTTCAATTTATTTTAAATCTAATGGAAGTTATGTGCTTGGTACAGGAAGCACATAAATTCTTGGTTGGGTGGTTACAACTGACTGTAAGAATTAGTAGTGTCATTGAAAGTAATTCGAAGATGTAACAATATGTTGATAAAGCACTTCAGGAGCAAGGCCATTGTGGGACACTGGTGCCCAATAGTGTCCATTGATTTCCATGAGCATACTATGACTGGTATGGTGGTTTTGAGGCAGGTATATGGTTTGGTTGTTTGAACTTCCGATGTGAGGAAACCTTGGCAAGGGATGGATTGCCCGGGATAGGGGATGTCAGGGAACTTGGAAGGTGAGTGACTGCATGGAAGGGGGTGATCGAATTTCCGGAGGGACTATGTAGTAGAGAAGCGAAGGCCGAGGATGGACTTGTTTTGTTCATTAGCATTGCCAGCTGGAATCAAATGCACATTGGGATTGTGCATTGGAACAATGAGTCGGTAATTATTCACTAAGGGGAAAACAACGCAAGATGTAGCGTTGGACATTGGATGCAACTTTGACTTTGGGAGTGGATTCTGGACTTCCTGGGAAGGAAGTGAATCCTGGTACTACTTTTGAAGGTGGAGGTGTAAGCCTCTGGATTCCCTTATTGCTGATACGGGCATCATATCCTTTTATTTGCTAATTGAACCAAATGTGCATGAGTATATGTGGTTATTATTGTAACTACCGTAATGAGCTATGTTATAAAGCTCCAGTAGACAATATGTTTGTCATGTTTTCAACATGATGTAATTGTAAACACTGCAACGAGATGTGTTATAAAGCTCCATGGACAATATGTTTTGCTTACAATAGTCTTGTTGGTTGTAGGTGTCATTGAACATCGAGGACGGTGTTCACCCATAGGGGAGAGTTATGTAACAACCTTGGTTAAAAAAATCCATGTAAAATGATAATATATATATATATATATATATCAAGGTCATGGGACACGTATTCTAAACTAAATGGTGAGCAAGACATCCTAGTGTGGGTGTTCATTTCAGTTATTATGGCTAAAGAAATTGGCAAAGGCAATAGTGAAGGCTTTTGAAAGGCACAATGCATTAATTGGCATCTTATTTATGAAAATAGTGGAAATTTAGAGAAAAGGAAGGTGAAAGGTCATAGGTTGCATGTGAGGAGGAAAATGAAGGAAATAAAGTTCTCATTGATAAAAAGGCTTCTAAGGATCAATTCATAGACTTTTGTTAGTTCAATTTTGGAGTTCTTTCTCTACTCTCTCTCTCTCACTCTTGGACGCAAAGTGTTCTTGGAGCACTTCAACATTGGATCAATAAAGGCAAAAAAGGCAAAGGAAAGTAAAGATCAAGCAAGGAGGAGAAGGATTAAACAGCTACAACAGGTTTACTTGTAGGTATCGATTTGCATGTGTGATTTCCTTGCTAGGTTTGGCATGCATGGTTATGCATGTGTGCTATTGGTTCTCTTTCTATCATGGGCATAGTTTTTTCCAGGTGTGACAGTGTTCTTCAGCCTTGCCCTGCCATTTTTAGATAGCCATCGTGTGATGGGGTTCTCATGTTTCGGTTGAGCTGGATTTCTAGATGGATTCGAAACCGAGTGAGGTGGATCTTTGAATGAAATAACACATGGCCTAGCGATCCTTGAACCATATTGTGGATTGCCATAAATTCACTGGCCTAGTAACCCTTGAACCATACAGAGGGTTGTGGTAAAGCTAGGTATTGTGTGCCTCGGTGGGCCTAGGAATCCTCAACCAGTGAATGGTGGGATATATTGTAAATCCTAAGGGTGGTTTCCCTTGATCAGATTGTGGATTACGGTCAAGCCTAGAGACTACGAGACAAGAAAATCCCTCATAGTCTAGGTGGAGAAATCCGATGACATCCATGCTTGTTTATGGCCTAGTGATCCGGTGAGGATTGCGGTAAAACCTGATTCTATTGATAAGGGTGATGTGGTTTAACTTCGGGAAGCCCTGGTTGGTTCTTTTGGTTTGAGTCCCACATTCATGCTTCTAATATGGCACGGGGCTGATTAATTGAAGAAAGACTTGGCTCAGCCAATCTACAGTTGGGTGAAACGTGGTAGTCCCATACTGGGTTGGCTTTTGCATTCATTAATAAGAGTTTCTTTCCTTGGTATTTTATGAGCAAATGTACTGAATTATATGTGGCATTTATGGTTGTTGTATCCTCATGGTTTCTGTTGTTTACATGATGTTTATGAATATGTTTTATGATAGTGATGATGTATGGCTCTCATCATGTCTTGACTTGTAAATGAATGAGAAATGAACATATGACCTATAGATGATAATACAGCTAATATGATATCGCACCATTGCTTCTTAGCGATTCTAAGATAAGTATAAGACCCTTATGCTCAGATCTATTATTATGACCTGTACGATGCATATTTGTGACATATTTGATGAAATGTTTGTCATGGCTAGTAGGGGTCAAATCAAGTTCTTTTTCAAGTATTTGCATTTGTATCATTGTTTTGAGGTTACCTTTCATTTCTGGAAGTTTCATGGAGTTATGGGCAGTGGCCTGAGTCCTGACCCTGAAAGAGTGGCATAGAATCTGGAGTCGTTGGCACAAAACTACCTAGAAAAATCCCCAGTCGCACGCATGCCTTATCGTGGGAGTGATTGGAGGGTCCTAGTCGCATGCATGCCCATGTCAAGGGAGCGACTGAGACTTTAATGCGACAAAATGTCAGTTTGTCTCAGGAGTTGGTCACCTGGATGGGTTGGATGGCTCCTGGGGTTTCTGTTGAAGGTGTAGAAAGTTAGGTTGTTTTTGTTCCGTCGATTCCACTTCCTTAACTTTTACATAAGGAGTTGAATCATATCATAATAACTCTTCATCACATGTTTACCTCGGTTGGCTGGTTACTTGGGTAAATGTGGGATGATGGTGTTACACTTCTGACAAGGTAATGCATTTATGATGCATGACTACAGGGGGTTCAACATTGACCTAATACACCAATCAATATGCCAATGGAAAATTTCCTGATGGGTTATCATGTTGAATACCTAATATTCTTATTGATTAATATCATGTACATGGAAAATTGAAGCCAATTGCACTTGTATCGAACCAATGAGAAGGAGACTTACATTTCTTTTAGGTAAGGATGTCATTAAAAGGCATCTGGAATCCTTCCAGATAGAGAGTTTTGGTCGAGATACCTGTCATCAAACATCTTGTTGGTCAATTGGGAATGTGAATGGGAAATGAGAAATAAGAATGCACAACAAATTGATGCATTTTCAAGTATCAGATAAAGTCACAAGCCTTGGGCTTGCCAACCGTCTTGAGGCTTCAGAAGGCATAGAGGCAATTCTCTCTACATGACGATGTGTCCAGGGATTTATTTGTTAAGAACAACCTTTTGAAGACTGACTCTATAAGTATTAGACCAACCAGGCTTAGGTAATAGAGAAGGAGACGTAGATGGTGACAACAATGGGTACAGAGGCGGGGGTGACTAAGAATGCCCTGCCAATGTCAAAGTTGGGGAAGATATCAAAGATCCGTCAGGGGAACTCGAACTCACAACTCGTTCCAGTGGTTGTTGATGCGATGATCCATCATAAGTCATGGTGAATCTTGGTGAGTGGAACTTCATGGCCTTGTTTGAGATGATTACCCTGCCTAGCTAAGACTCGAGAAGGAGCGCAAGTCGTGCAAAATAGAGACATCCTTCCGCCAAGCACGACCAGTGTAACAATAAGAGGCTAAAATATCTACCAAATTGTAGCTGGACAAATGTCACAATCATACGAAATATCTGCATAATTGTAGTTGGACAGATGCCATGGTCATACGAAAATAGTAGACGAAAATACATATATATATTATTTTTTTTAAACAAAATTACTTATTATTATTTTTATAATATTAATCCATTATCAGTTAGTTTATAGACTCTCTGAAATTGTTTTAATATTTAGATATGAATAAGATTTTACCTTCATATTTTTAGAGAATATTATAACATTCATTAATAAGGTTACAAAGGGTTATAAAAAGTTTAACATAAATTAATTATTTCATTAAATCATTTTATTATAACTTCTTATTTTAGAATTTTTTTATCAAAATAATTTTCCTAACTTTTTTACCCTATGTGATATTGTTATTTTATATATTTTTATGATACTATTATTTGTTTAACACATATTATCTAATATTTATATGAATAATATAAAAAACCATTAATTCTCTTTAGAATATTATATATAATATATGCGTTATATTATCTAATTCATGAATCTAAATTATTTAATATTTTTAAGGATTAAACCATTAATTATTTTCGAATATTCATTAATATGGTTATAAAGAGTATAATTTTTTTAATTAATTATTTAATTAACTTATTATAATATTATTTTGTCAAAATTATTCTTTAATTAATTTCCCTTATTTTTTGGTCTAAACATTGTCTATTTTCTGCCCTTAGTCAGAGTAGTTGTTACTCGCTAACGATTAGTTAGCAACTCTCTACATCTATTTATCTCATTCCTTGGATTTGGTTCCTCATCTTGTCCTGAAGATGAACTACACTGGTTGGTTAGCTCTCTACATCTATTTATCTCATTGCCTAGATCTGGTTCTTCTTGTTGTCCTGAAGATGAACCACACTGGGTGGTTCGAAACGCGTCGACGAGAATATCTCTCATGTGATTTTGTTATAACATTTTTATTATCTAAACTCAATAATTAATATATAGAAAATGAGGAATACTTTAAAATTTTTAATTAAAAAAAAAAAAAAAAAAAAAAAAAAAATAATAATAATAAAAAAATAAAAAAAATCTAAAAATTATATTAAAGAAATTTTTTGTACGCGCAAAAATAATAAATCTCAATATTTTTTTCAATATCTCATATTTTTTTCAAAATACTAAAAATTTTGAGAAGTTCTTTTGACTACTTCTTAAACATTAATTTTTAATAAATTTCTTTCATTTTT
The DNA here is from genome assembly GCA_000404065.3 of Pinus taeda. Lineage (NCBI taxonomy): Eukaryota > Viridiplantae > Streptophyta > Pinopsida > Pinales > Pinaceae > Pinus > Pinus taeda. The sequence goes on along the minus strand of APFE030105399.1, from coordinate 60,273 downwards.
ATGTAAAAAGAAGTTCCCTTCCTATTTTTAAATTAATTTTTTAGAAAAAACAGTATATATTAAAATTGTTTTTGTTTTCTCTCAACCTCTGTTGTCTCTAAAATTTAAAATACTTTGATATGCTTTCACCCACTTTCAACCCTTCTACCCTAACATCAAAGCTTCTTATCATCGTCTCCTTCGTCGCAAGAAACGACTCTTTGTCTCTCATAGAAGACGAGAACTTTCTGTTCTCCTTGCTCACTCCCCTAAACAATTCTGGCATACCATCCTTCCCTGACGCTCCCCTCTTCCATCTAATCTCAACCCTACATCCATGTTCTCTCACACTTCCAACTTTATGATATCTCGGGGTAGAGCCAAGTTTGTGTTACCTCCCCACCCCCTTTCTATTACCTATTCTCAGACAAAGATATTAGAGAGGCCATTTGGGTGATGAATAGCAGCAAAGCAGCCGATGAGGAAGGCTACCAAGCAAAGTTCTTTAAACAAGGTTTCCGTGCTTTGGTTAGTTACTTGGTTGATCTCTTCAACCATGTAGTCCGTGAAGGTTTTCCACCGGCATGGTCACACCACATCATCCATCCTTAAATCCTAATAACTACAGAATGATCATGGTGGGCAGCACATTCTCAAAGTTGTATGCTACTATTCTACATAGGAAGCTCTCCAGTGACCTTGAGCAAAGACAACTCAAAGCTAGGGGACAGACAGGTTTTCGACCAGCTCATCAGACCATTGACCACATCTTCACCCTTTGCGTCGTGATTGAGGAGGCACAACATCGCTCTTCGAAAGTATATTGTTGTTTCATAGATTTTCGGAAAGCTTTTGACTCTGTTCCGAGGGAAGCCTTACTCCAGAGACTCAGAGATATTGGCATCTCGGTGTCCCTATTGACAGATATTACGCGCCTATATGAGTCTGTCCTTGGTCGTCTTTGCATGGTTCATGGGATGTTTGATTTCATCTGAAGCACTATTGGGGTTAAACATGGTTGTCCATTGTTTCCTACCCTGTTTGGGATCTATATTATTGAGTTAGAGGCTTTTCTACACAATCATATCTAGGACACTAATGGTTGCCTTCTTCACAAGGTCATGATATCTATTCTACTCTTTGCTGACGACGTGGTCCTCCTCTCCTCATCTCCAGAAGGATTGTAGAGACAGTTGGATGCCTTAGCTTTGTTTTGCAATCTTTGACAGTTGATGGTCAACCTCGGTAAAACCAAGGTTATCAATGGGGTGAAGAAAACTGCGGACCTTCACTTCATATTCAGAGGGGACGAGGTTGAGATCACCAACACGTATACATACTTGGGGGTGCAATCCTCAGGTCCCCGCTTCAGTTTCCGACCAACTCTTCAGCCTCGAATCAACAAAGGATATGGATCCTTAGCGCTTCTCGAGAGACAGTGCTTTCGACATCACTTCCAAGACGTCTTGTCCAAGATGAGCCTCATTGACACCTTGATTCATCCCACTGTGCTATATGGCTCAGAGATTTGGGGATCGTCTTTACTTGAGTCGGATTGGGCTTCAGTTGAGAGAGTCCAGACTCTTCTTCTCTGCTGCATCATTAGATGCAAACAGAGAATACCTCAGCACATTATCCTTGTAGAGTTTGGAGCTCAACCCTTTCGACTTGAGATAGTCTTTAGTTTGGTCTCATTCTTGCATTGTGTCCGGGGATTTGCAGACTTGATAAGAGTAGGGACCGTTACCCTTACTAGGCGTATTGTTCTTCTAAGAATATTGCTCGTTCTACTCCCTCAGGCCGGTCTAGATGTTGGTTTACAGGAGTTTCAGATCTCTTAGAGTCAATGGGCATTCAGTTGGATCATATCCCTCCTTTCCGATATTCCTTAGATGCTCTTGGTCACCTTCTACCTACTAGACAAGAGTTGAACAAGATCATTAGGGAGAACATCTACAGCCAGTTCGTCCAAGTCACCTGGGTTAATCCTTTGGGAGGGTTGCGCCTAAAGATGGTCTTCTATGCTGAGCACTTCTTGGAGTTGAGAGACAAGCTCATTATTCGACCCCAGTATATGTTTCACCACTGGATGCATGCTCTTCGCATTCCTCTAGGCTAGTTCAGAGTAGGTTCTCATAGACTTCGAGTAGAGACAAACCACCAGATTGATAGGCTAGACAAAATCTGTCAGGGATGTCATTTATAAGAAGTAGAGATCGAGGTGCACTTCATTTTTGGATGCCCTATCTACTACGAGATCAGAGGAAGGTTCCATTGCTTGTTCAAAGACTCTCAGACCCTCACAAATTTTTTTAGGTATCCTGATCAGAGATGTTTGACCCTATATATGCAGGAGGCTCTTAGGTTCCCAACGCATATTCTTCAGCCTCCCATCAGACCATACCCCACACAGAGGATGACGACATTTTTCAGGATACTACCTTCAGACAGGGGCACAAAGAGAACGATTGATACCGTTTCATATCCAGACTTTAGACCAGTGAGGATCTGTGGACCTCACCTCGCCACATGAGACCCCAACAACTAAACCATCTCAGATCTATCCCTGGGGGACGGACTAGGTCCTCCAAACCTCAACAATGCACAAAATCCCCCAGCCAACGAGTTAGTGGACAGTCCGTACCTCCCACTGACCCTTCATCAGGGCATCAAACTTTGTGGATTTTTTTTCCAGCGCTCTTCAGTTAGTATCGGATGTTAAGAGAGATGGGTTTGATCCTCTTTGTGAGGGCATTCCATACATTTTATCTTTTATATTCTTGCATTGTATTTTTTTATAAAAGATCATTTGGTTCTCCCGTGCATTTTATAGACATCATTATACCGAAGAGTCCCTTTGACCTATTTTATAGTAATTAGTTAAACATAAATACAATTATCTTATCTTATCTTGAATTTCAAAAAATTCACAATAAATTTTTGTTCAAACATTAATTTCTAAAAAATTCATATAAAGAAAGAAGGCCTTACGCTAAAAATGTTACTCATGTAAAGAAATTCATATAAAGAAAGAAGGCTTTACGCTAAAAATATTACTCATGTAAAGAAATTCATATAAAGAAAGAAGGCCTTACGCTAAAAATGATGGATTCCGTACCTATATTTTAGGGTTTAGTTTGGGTTACTACGGTGTAATGGATTCCGTACCTATATTTTAGGGTTTAGTTTGGGTTGCCACAGCGTGACAGACCACAAGAAGGATCACATATTTAGAAGAACTATATATATAAAGCTGGGTGGGAAGAGTAGAGGTGGAGCGAAGAGCAAAGGTGATGATGGGAACGAGAGATCAAGTGTACGGGAGTGTTAGTAGTCTGGTGGTGAGACCCTCAGACAGCGAAGGAGGAGGAGGGAACGATTACGAGCCTGGAGAGATCAGGCGCGAGGAGCCACGCCGCGCCAACGGTCATGGCCGTGCATACGATCGTGCTGCTGCTGGTGACAGATTACCTCCGTCCTCAGGTTCCTTCACACCATTTCCTTCTTTAATTTCTTGTTCTTCAACACGGCTCCGCTTCTCCGGGGTTCTGCAGAATGTTTTCTCCCTTGCCTGATATAACAGATCTGGTGGTTTTGCGAATTTTCAGAGTTTTTTGTGGACTGGGACTGTTGCCATGTTTGAGAAAGCTGGTGTCTGTATCTGTTGTGAGTACTTTTAGCCCATTTTCAGGATGAGGGTTTACTGAAAATTTCAGAAATGGGTTTTAAAATCTGCCAAAAATGAAAAACGGCTGTGACAATTTCGGTGGATGGGAATCTGAAAAGTGGGGTTTGACATTTTGGGGTTCTGAAAGTTTGTGTTTTGAATATTTTTGTCGAATCTGGAAATTTGAGGAGTTGGATTGTTTAAAATAAAATTCAGCAAAAGGGTTTTCATCTGCCGATTCCCAAAAGACGGGTTGTACATATTTTGGAACAGAATATCGAAGTGAAATTCGGCCAACTGATTTTAATATTGATATTTGTAAGCAAAATTGGTTTAAGTGAAATTTTGGAAAGTGGTTTTTGAATTGTGAAATTTCAGCAGAACGGTCTGTAAGGAAAAAATGGGATTCTAAATTTTGGTGGTGGTTTCCTGTCCAAATTTAGTGGTACGGTTTTTGGGGCATCAGAATGGTATTGGACGCTTACAGTTTCCTGTGGAATGGCATATCAAACCTTAAATAAGGGATGTGACGAAATGTCTTCGTCATTAGATTTTCTATGGGTTCTATCGACTGCTGAGTCTAATAAAGATATTTATGCGCAAAACCCACATAGAATGATATTTGGCTGTTAGAAACCCATGTAGGAAGTAGTAGTAGTCATATCAATGAGGAACTAAATCTGCAGCGAAGGATATGCCATTGTGATTATAATAAGCCTGCCTTTTAAGAAAGCATCACCAAGACACCAGTTACAAGTACGGGGACCGACAAAGCACACAGAGGACAGGCGATGTTAATGTTGGAATGAGGGAGGATGCTACATAATCAACCTGGGGATTTCATCCCGAAGCCAGCTTCTGGATTAGCAGAGCTCTTGGTAGAGGGAAATCAGGGCCCCAGTGCTCACACACATTCACAAATATTGCTTTAGGCTTAATAACTGTTGAAATACATGCAGCAGGAACTTTGTGTGTTTAAATTAAAATGTATGCAGTAAATCAGCACATTGAAGGAGTATATTCTGTATGTAATTATTTATTTTTTGCAGGTGAAAGATTACCAACTTTTGAGGTAAGTTTTCTGTTGGTTTTTTAAATTATATGGCTGTATTCCGGAAAACCCATCTATTTGGGATAAGCCCTTTACATCAAATTTGTCCTTGTTCAAGATGCTTGCATTCTAGTATGGGATGTTCCAGGAAGTTGGGATGGAAGTGTGCCTATTGTCATTTTTATGTTTACCTGTCTTGCCTTTTGTTCGAAGGTTCTGCTTTAAGGTACATGGTTCAGGGATTCTGTTAAATGCCTTTATAGAAGCAGGGTTTGATCTGTCGTGTACTCTGAAGAAATAGGAATGGTCTTTTGCTGATTGTTAAAGCATGGTAGCAGATATTACTTTCAAGAAGAAATTGTCTAATTAGATATTTCTTATGATTTCTTTGTTTACTGGTTTGGTAAATGAACTTTGAGAACTCAACTCTGATTAAAGTAGTTTCTGTGTCAATTGTTTTTTTGTTTTCATGATGCTTTCCTGACTGAACAGTGCTGATTCAATGGTGCTATGAATGAGATAATTTTATTAATGTCCAACTAGTGATCACAAAAGTAGGTCAAAGGGACTGACAAAAATAGTCCAGTGTAAATATAATACAATGTGGCAGTGGATAAGCTGTTACTAGATAAAAAATTGTCAACAAGGTTGAAAGTGAATGATCAACTATGAAGAGCTTTTGTGTTCATATATTTGCTTATGTCAATGGAATTGGTTCGATCAAAAGATGAAACGAAAATTTTCTGGCTTTTAAATAATGATTTTTTTAAAAATCTCGGCAAGGTCAAATAAACTTTTTTGGGGTGCCTTACAAGCATTTACAATGAGAGAGCAGGCAAAGTTGTTTCCAAGTAGTTTCGTTCTAGGTGAGTGAGTGAGAGGTTTTTACAAGTTGACGAATGAATTGTAGGAGGTATTGATACACGCCCTTCAAATTTATAATGGATCAAATGAGTGAGTGAGAGGTTTTTACAAGTTGACGAATGAATTGTAGGAGGTATTGATACACACCCTTTAAATTTATAATGGATCAAATGTGCTGCTTAGGGGCTACCTGTTTAAGCTCATAAATGGATGTTTGAAGAAGCCTACAAGCAACCAATTATGGGGATCTAGTGTGCATATCAACAAAAGGAAAGCAGATTAAGTTTGGAGTACTAAGATATCAAGATCCTCTTAAATGACCTATGTGCGTTCAATATTTCCATCAGTGATTATATTACTTGTCCAAGTAATATCTCTCCGGTATTTAACTTGTGACCTGATAAGTGATTATGCCACTGGATAACAGTTTGAGTAGACCCTCTAGTCTTGTATGACTTTTTGCGGATGATCCTGGACTTGAAAAATGCGACTTGAAAAATGCTCTTTAAGTGGCAGTTACATTGTTTATGCCTTTAGCAACCAATCTCCTGGAGCGTATTCCTTGTGTTTCGGACCTGCGTGGGTCAATGGATGAGCTACTGGACTGGAAAGAGTGATGTGGGTAAGTGTGCAGTTACGATGCGGGTAATTTTGCAGTTAATATGTTTTGCTACTGAGAATATCCCACCAATACATGGCAATGGTGTGCATCATGTTTTTGATCAAGAGTGTTGCCTGGTTGAAAATTTGTGATGGGTTCGTGGATATGTTCATTTTGCAGGTTAAGGAAGTTTAAGTTGGAATGCATTTATGTTTTATTGGCTAATTAGTGGAAAGAAGAAAAGTTAAATCCAATCAGTGGTTCATTTTAAGGGTCCAAAAAGGGCTTCAGTGACAAATGTTACCATTGAATTTGGGTTTCAATGCCTGCACACACAACTAATATTTCTGGAGGACAGTGATAAGATTCTAATATTTTTCTCCCAAGGTTTAGAACATAGATTATATCAGCACACCCTTCATAGGCATGCCGGAGAGGGGCAAAAGAGGTGATAGCTTCTAGATTGAAACCTGCATCAGCAAGAAGTCTGACCATAGCAAGATACTTGTGGGGATGTATATGCATTTGAAAATCAGAATGGAATATGTTCCTGAGCTTTTGTGACAGTACAGAGAAAGGTTTATGTTCCATACAGCGGAATGTACATCCCAGTTATTCTGTCAAGCTGCGGTACTGCTTTTCAGTAATACAAGTGAGTGTAATGAAGCCTATAAGTTCTTCAGACAGAAATAGGACTAATGTTGTCACGGTTATAGGAACTTACACGAGAATATCATTTAGATGAGCCATACGGTTAAGGGGATTTTCTAAAGATTTAAGAGGTGGAAAAATATAATGAATTTTATGAAGTTGTAAGAATAGCTAAAAAAGGCTGGAGGAAGGCTATATCTGTGAAGTAATGTGGCTCAGTGATTTTTGGGGTCTATTAATTTGCTTTAGGATTCTTGTGGGAAGGTTCAAACAAAAAATGCCGTGTTATACTGGTACTTTTGGTTGATCTGGAGTATATTGTATATTATAATTTCTTGAAAACTTGTCAGTCAACAAGTGGCAAGGGTTATATCATGGCAGTCTTTTTTGGTCTTTCATTATATTGTTTTGTATGGCTGGGTTGCCAATGTTCGGGCTAGAGAGGCGTTTCCAATGGTTTTGGGTTTATTAAAATCAGTGTTTTAATGGCAATGTTGAATACAAGAGAATGAATATTGCAGCTTGCGGAGTCAGTTGGAAGGCAGAGGACAAGGAATTACTTTTAAGGTTTGGATGAATGCATTGCATTAAGCCTCTGCATTTTTTGTTTTTCAGTTGTTGAAACCCAACCATGGACAGAGGAAGATGTCCATAAAGATTGGTTTTGAGGTACCTGGGCTGACAGGATATACAATATATATCCTATTTTGGATGGCAGTTTCGTGACAGCTTTATACTGTACATTGATGTATCATGTACCACTGATCTGCATAATCATTTGGTGCAGATGTAGCTAGTTGGGAACTATGTAGTTTTGTAAGCAGGTGTTTAAATATGGGTAGAGAAGTCAAAGATGGATACCAATGACTGGTGTCTTTGGGCATAAATGCCTTTGAATGGAGGCCATACAAATTTCTTTTTGATTTTTAAAAGCATGTTATATGTTGTAGTATTGGCATTCGGATGTATTAGAGTTGTAGCACCCAATTGTAAGAAGATGTTAGAAACAAAGGGAGGGGTCCTAATCATATGTTATGTAGTGTAGGGTCTCAGTATCTGGGTAAAGAGGTATTTCTGCAATTTGTTGGGTTTTGAATTCATGATGTTATGTTGCCAAAAACATGAAGTGGCAACATAATATTTCAGTCTGTAGAGGCAAAAATGAAGCTTCAATGGTAGTGGAGAATCAAATTAGACGGATGATTGAAGGGTTGAATGAATTTGATCCTGCGATATCCCTGTTCTGTTGTTTATTTCTAAATTAGTCTTCTGAACACCCAATAAATGACGAGGGAAAATGTCCTCAGTGAATATTGCATTCTGGGTTGGAAAACATAATTTATCCTCATTTAGATCATTGTTTTGAGGCACCTTCTTGGTATGTAGAATGAAATTCTATCAAGTTGCAAGCTTCATATTACAGGACAAAGTTATAGCTGCCTGAAAATCCTCTAGAATTATATCACCAGTCATTTTCATAAGGCTGGATAAAGCTGAAATTTGGAGCAGAGTCAAAGCTGTGGACATCAAATCCTAGTGTCTTTTGGCATAGATTCTTTCCAGTGGTGGAATGAGGACACTACATACTGCATTTCTGATTTTTAAAGTGTCAATTTTTCCATCAGTGGCATTCAATTTTTTAGAGTTGTAGCAACCAAGGCTGGAGAAAAATTAGAAACAAAAGAAGGGGCGGTATTGTTGGATTTGTTTGTCAAATCTCGAAAGTGCTGCAGTCAAGTTCATTATGTGAATGTGAGCAAAATCAGACTGATGCCATCATATCAATAAATCCTGAAACATGTCCAAAGGATTCCTTAATGGCCACATTAATGAAAGCCCTCTTCTGAAAGCTTCAAATCACTGGTGTCAACTACATCATGTGCAAAAGCAAAATCAGAGGCCGATGTCATCCAATTTAATAAATCCCGATTGATGTCCATGATTCCATGTGCTCCTTTCAATGGCTACTTTAATGGAAGACCTTTTCTTAAAGCTTAAATATTTCCCAATCTGACATTTATCTTACTCACGGCAAGTCATTATTAATGAAGGAATCTCTTGGGAAGGATGGGAGTAGGGCCTGATTTTGAGTAACTTACATGCCAGATTACTGTGACTTTTGATGAGATGAGCCAGAATCCAGATGTTATGGGATGAGAAATAGTTTTTTCAAGTGAGAGTGATGATATGACTTGCAAAGGGCACATGAAATAATGTTGTGATTCGGAGATTAGTAGCCTGAACTTCATTGGTGGACAAGTGAGTTTGGGCTTCACAATGGTCGGCACATTAAGAGCTAACAGAATTGAAGAAGTTGCAATTGTAGAGGCTATCGGTTGGTTTTCTTGGTTCAGATTTTATAAAATTGTTTGAAGGGTCTGAAAGATGGTAAATTACGTGTGGCTGCTTGGTTATTGCCCTGGTTGGGGGATTAAGGATCTGGTGTGGATTATTGGTTATGCACTTGGTTGAGTAGGATGAATCATTGGTTATTGCCCTGAACTTCATTGGTTATTGCCCTGGTTGGGGGATTAAGGATCTGGTGTGGATTATTGGTTATGCACTTGGTTGAGTAGGATGAATCATCATTCGCAAGTTGAGCATTGGGAATTGAACCACAACAGGTAGGAAGTTACTTTGAAGTTTGGATCTTTTAGATAATCCCATATGTACAGTGCATACATTATGATAGTTTTATTAGATATCAGTCTGCATCTATGGTTATCTTCTACCTACTGTGAAGTTGCGTGTGTTCATACTTATTGTTATGAATCTGTTTACAGTATTTATGTTTAGACTCTTATTTTCTTCTGCTTTTTGTAGGATACGACATGAAAGGATACAAAACTTCAGGTCCTACAGGTTCTGATTCACCATTGAGACATAGGAAGGTAGAACCATATGCACATGATTATGATCGCAATGGACGTGACTTTGATCGCAATGGACGTGACTTTGATCGTGGTGCGCGTGATTTTGATCGTGGTGGACGTGATTTTGATCGTGGTCGCCGTGACATTGATCGTGGTGGCCGTGACTTTGATAGAGGAGGCCGTGACTTCGATCATGACTTTGATCGTGGTCGTGATTTTGATCGTGGTGGCCATGACTTTTCCCGTGATTTTGATCGTGGTGTTGATAACCATCGTGGCGGTTATCGAGGTCGAGGTTTTAGGGGCGGCAGGGGCCGTGGCAGATTTCGAGACCGATCTCCCCCATCTGGTATTGGACGAGGCAGGCCTCCATTGGGCAGAGGGTTTAGTGGACCTGGATATGGTCCTTCTTCACCATTTCGGGGAGAAAGTATTGGTAGAAACAATCCAAATGTAACTCCAAGAGAAGGGGATTGGATATGCACTGAGCCAACGTAAGTACATCATTCACTCTCTATTGATTTCTTTTGCAGAATTTCAAGCTTGTAACACTTTCTATAAGTTTTTTTTGTTCTTCAATCAAGGCTCTACATCCTTTTCCTTGGCAGTCTCAGGGCAGTGGTTTTTGTTTTTGTTTTTTAGCTTTGAACTTCTTTGCAGTGGGATATGCTTAGGCTCTGCATTGTTAATCAATTTTCTAGATGCAGCCAAAAGGATTTATTGTTTCATTAAAATCCAATCTAATTTTTTATATTTCATTTTGCAGTTGTGGAAATCTCAACTTTGCAAGGAGAACACATTGTAACAATTGCAATAAGCCTCGCCGGGACATGGCACCATTTGGTATTGGGGGTGGTAGCCCCTCTAGAGGTTTTCAAGGGCCCCCAATGCCACACCTACCACCCATGGGTGGACCACCAGCTGGACGTGGTATGGGAAGAGGTGGGAGTGGATTTGGAGAACCGCCTATTGGCTGGGGTAGAGGTGGTCCAAGAGATTTTGATCAGGGACCCCCTTCAAGGCCTGGTGAAAGATTCCCAGACTTCCGCCCAGGCAGAGACGTAAGGGATAGACCAGATTATCGCGACCATGATGACTATAGGGAGAGAGACAAGTTTGATAGAGGTCCACCTGTGGACTGGGGATTTCCAATTGGTTCTAGAGACAGGGAAAGGGAAGATAGGTTCCATGACAAGAGAGGACCACCTGAGGCAAGGAGCGATCGTCGGCCTCCCTCACCACCTCCACGTAGCCGATGGGGAAGAGATGCAAGAGAAAGAAGTCGGTCTCCTATTAGAGATTCTTCAAAGGATTATTATAGAGAGCCTCATTTGGATAGGCGAAGAGATGATAAAAGAGGGGGGCGAAGGGATAGGTTGGATGATGCATACTAGCTACATTTGACTGTTAGCTGGGCATAACTAACTGTAGTCTTCACAACATATTAGCACATGGAGGATCCTTGTATGATTAAACAGAAAAGCTATTGCCTTTGCATTATTTTGCTTTGGTTAGACATGTTCATTATTTCTTGTACTTGAGAACTAATCACTTGTTGGTTGTGTTTATTTCGTTGATTGCTGAATTATGAAATTTATAGCTTTTGTTCACCTAATGTTTACTCGCTGAATCTGGCACTATAATGGATTGCAATAATTTGTGCACTCTGACTTTTGGCTGGATGTGTTGTCACCTGTAGTTGTTATTTTAAGTTTGAAGCATTTACTAACGGTATTAGCTAGTAGTGATCATGTGAAGTGGGATGATCATTCTTTAGTGGTTAGCCGTAAAAGTGAAGGCATCTGTAGCCTTTTTAAATGGGAATGCGATGTCTGAATTACGAAGGTTGAACTCAGATTCAATTGGTACTATGACGAGTATGCAATTTTCTCGTTAATATTGTTCTCGTATCTAAGAACTAATCACTTGTGTGTTTTTAATGTTATTTTGTTGATGGTTGTAAGCTGGATGATAAAATTTTACGCTTAGTTGTGTTCAGCCAAGGATTACTCGCCAAGTCTGGCACTGTTATCCATCGCAATAATTTGTGCAACCGGGTATTTGCTGGATGTGTATGGCTACATGTGGTATTTATGTTCGAAGCATTTATTGACGGGATTGGCTGGCACTGGTAATATTAGTGGTGACAATAATTAAAAAATGCCATATTAGTGGTGACAATAATTAAAAAATGCCATATGAACAAGTGTCATATCAAGTGAGTTATGGTTTTTTGGGCATGTGGTAAAATATAGGTAAATCTCCATAGTTAAGAATCTTGTTCCATATTTTTAAAATGTATATATGTTTAACTTACATAAAAATCATCTTATTATATATAATATATAAGACGAGAGAGAAGGAGAGAAGAGAGAGAGAAAAGCACTCTCTATTTTCCATATATTCAATGGGTTACTAATCACAGGTCCAAAATTACTTCTAAAAGAACATCAAAACCTTATTCAAACCCCATAAAACCCTCAACCATCTCTTTAGATTAGCCAAAGATAAGAGTGACCCTATGCTTGGCCTTGAAGTCTATGAGATTGCTTGCTCCTGTGGAATGTCTTACATAGGACAAATTGGGAGATCCTTCAAAGTCCACCTTAAAGAACATATGGTTGAAAACTACCATAATTGAATTACTAAATTCATCATTGTCGAACACTCCCACAATACCAAGCATTTTTTTTACTTTTTATAAAACCAAAATATTGGCCTCTGCTCCCTTCCACTCGAACTGTGTCATCAAGGAAGCTCTACAAATTGAAAAGCACCCTAACTACTTTAATTGAGAAGATTGTTATAAGTTGATCCTTTCTTGGAAACTCACTATCCATTTTTTGTCCTCTAAACCTAACCCCCCTAACATTGATGTCAACCCTAACCATCTTTAGTACCCCTCTCTTCTTCACTGATCCCCTGACCTTCTTTTGCCCTCTTTAATCTCATGTTTCCCCACATCCTTTCTCCCGCTTAATTGTTCCCTTTCTCTAGTATTATTCATCCTATCTAATTTCATCCTCTTATTTCTTCTCTTAAATTAAATAAATATTTAATTCTAACCCTAATTTAATTTGACCTATATTTTATATTATTTCAAGAACCTATCAAATATTTTTTTTATTCACTTGTCGCCTCCCTTTATTTCATTATTAACTGAATTTTATTTTCAACTCTATTTCTATTAAAAATCTAACTTTTACACCAAAGGTGTCCCTTTTTGAAATTGGTCAGGCTAGGCATTGTCTACCTTTTTCATCTCCTTTTGACATATGTTCATCTGTTGTTTTTATGATTAAGTGAGATTTGTTCAGAATTTGACCACCCACGTTTGAAACCCCTTAAGGAGTTTTGAACGTCGCAGACTCACTACAAGCACAAGCACATCATGAAGCCCTTCGCATGTCATAAATGTAGTAAGGTGTTTGTCGTTCAAGGAGATTGGCACACCCACAACTTGTGAAGACGATAAAGACACACCTTCAGAAGAGGTGGGTGATGACTATTCAGCTAGTTCTCACTAGTATTTTAACTAAACTTCACCAATATTTCAAGTTCAATGTCCAAGGATTTTGCATTAAAACTAAGAGGAACAAGCAGTAAGTCTCTAAATGTAAAATATTATGGCTGCCTATTTTCCTCCTCTGCACTTGGTTGCCTATGTTATCTATTTTGCATATGTTGTAAGAGAGATAGAAATCCACCATACATACCTAGACTACACTACACTGTAACATTCCAAACATTTGATTTCTTCTGTAACTGCATTAATGGCCAGTAACTCTGTGCTTTATATTATATTTTTATTTGAATTTAAAGGAGTAGGAAAATAGACATGCTGTGGATTTTTGGAAAACTCAAAATTGTTCCTTTTGGCATATGTGTTGTACCTCCATTTCCTTTTTAATGGCATATGTGTACATATATTTTGTCAATTTTGTTTATCGTGATTATGGTTCAGAATGTTGGCCCTCTGCTCATTTATTAATAAAATATGAAAACAAAGGTGACGAGGGTACAATATAGCTTTACCATCATAAATAATGCAAGAAAATGAATGAATGGGTATATATGTTACCAACGCTCAGTGGGCGAGCAGGGATCTCTCCCTTTAAATAAAACAAAACATAACAAAGGGAGTGGAGTGTTGTAGGAACTATCCATCCATCCAAACCTGAACCTGAATCCAACCCCAAACTTTGACGACGTAGATGAAAACTAGAGTTTGGAAAGGAGACCTAATTGAACAATGGAATTTTTAAAAGCGTGCATGGTACAATCCCACACCAACATCATTTTCTAAATCTATCTGTTAGGTCCCTATACTACTAGTGTAGCCCCTTATTGTTATTATTGCAACCCCCTTATGATATTGTTGTGCCCCTGCAATATTATTGTTATGTAAGCTCTGATTATATTGGGACCACTTAGACTCCTATATATAGAAAGGAGGTATTATCATTTGTATCATCCAAGAATTGTTCATTTATGTAATGTAAAGGAGGTTCCCCCCTCAAAGAAGTTGATTTTTAAGTCATTGATCTATCTTTTCTGTCTTTTTGTGAACTGGTTTCGTAACATTTGGTATCAGAGCTTTGGATTCTAGAGTTTCGCTGCTCCAAACAAGTCATCGTGGAATTTTCGCTATAACGTTTTCTCTACGAAGTTTAAGAAACTAAAAAAAAATCCATTTGAGACGAAATACTTCTAAAACTTGGGTCTGAATTTCATATATTTTCTCGCTATATTTGCGGATATACGATTTGAGGAAGTTAGGGTTTTGTAAGCCCCAAAATTCCATCTCAAATAGGTCATTGTGAAATTTGTGCTATAATTTGTTTTCTACGAAGGCTCAAACTCTAAAATTAAAATCCATTTGAGCCGAAATCTTGGTGAAGCTCGGGCCCAAATTTCAGATCTTCTTTCACTATATTTTTGGAGATACGGTCCATGAAATTTAGGGTTTCTGCAGGCTCCTAAATTATAACCCAAACAGGTGATGTTGGGAAAATCGTCATAACATTCTCTCTGAGAGTCAGATTGAAATTTCATAAGAAGTTACAAAAAGAGGACAAACTTTACTTTTCTGTGTATTGTTTTTAGTTCTGAAGGTCGAAACATTGACATGTGGCATTTCACACAAGTTAGCTCTACTAAAAAAGTATATAATTAGGTCATCTTGGGAGATTGGGCATAACTCTTTCTTGGAGAATCCAATTTCGATCAGACTGGTGGCATTGGAAAGAGGACATAGAGGGATACTATAAGTCACAATTTCAGATAGATCTGAAATTTCATAGATACAATAGATTCAAGATCAAGCTTCTAAAAGAAAGAAAAAGAATGACTCGAATCAAGAAAATAGAAACACCTAGTAAGCAAAATTGGATGGACGATTTGAAGAATGCGATCGAAGCTAAGATAAATAGTTTTATATGTGCCATGGAAGCTAATATCGATGGTATGGAAGTAGATTTGAAGAAATACATGGAGGGTTTGAAGGAAGGTGGGACAAAGCTGCTACAAGAAAGGTCTCCTAATAATGAAAAGGTAGTAAAGGAAACTCATGATGAGACAAAAATAAATGCTAATCATGATTTCATAGAATTTACCATTAGATTGAAGACCCACCATATTCCAAAGATCGATATGAGGAAGTTTGATGGCGAGGATCCCATAACATGGATACTACAGATGGAGAAATATTTTGATCTACATGATGTGCAACTATTACAAAAGGTACATATCGCATCTTTATATTTAGAACCGAATCAATTTTTATGGTATAAAGGGCTTTGTTCTCGTAAACCACTTATCACCTGGTCAATTTTCACAGAGGAAATGATAACACGTTATGAGGATACAAAGAGCAACACCTTCTTTAGCCAATTGATAAATCTCAAACAAAAGGGTTCAATGGTAGAGCACATTGAGGACTTCCAAAAATTGAATATAAGGGTAAATGATATTCTAGAGAAGTAGAGAATTGATTCCTTCATAGGGATTTTAAAAGATAAAATTCAACATGAGGTTTGTCTTTGGGAACCTGATTCATTGGAGAAGGCATTCAGGTTGGAAAGAAAAATTGAAAGCAAAATTATGGAAACAAGAAATCGTACCACTCACAATTATAAATATGGAAGTGTTGTTTCTCCTAGCCTTCCACAACCTACAAGGTTGACACCACAACAATTGGAAGAAAAAGGAGAAAATTACCTTTGTTACAGTTGTGATAGCAAATATACTAAAGGTCATAAGTGTGTTGAGAAGAAATTATTTACATTGATTGTGAAGAGGAGGAAGAAAAGTATCAAGAAACGTCAAAAGAAGAGGATATACACCAGTAACCAACCCCAGAGAAAGAAGAAATGAATCCGACCATATCTTGTAATGCATTGACAAGAATTACCACTCCTCAAACTCTCAAGATAGAAGGACATATGAAGAAGAAAAAGGATAACCTCAATTTCATGCACAAGCGAATGAAACAACAGGTAGATCAACATCGCAACGAAAGAAGTATTACCATAGGAGTCTGGGTATTTTTACAACTACAACCATACAAACAAATGTCCCTCAAGCAAGCTAAGAAGGATAATAAATTATCACCAAAGTATTATGGTCCTTATAAAGTGCTGCAAAATATTGGTAGTATGTCATACAAATTGGAGCTTCCTGCATCTTCCCGAGTGCCCCTAGTTTTCCAAGTTTCATGCTTAAAGAAGGTTATAGGTGACAAGGTACCAGTTCAAACAATATTGTCAGAACTTGACGAGGAAAGAAAAATCATATTTGAACTTGAAGTAGTTATGGAAACAAGAACATGACAGCTACGAAATTGATCAATTTCAGAGTATCTCATCAAGTGGAAGAACTTACCCGCTGAAGATTCCACATGGGAGGACACAAATTTTATACAGAAGCATCTAGAACTACTCAACTGTTGAGGACAACACTTTTTGAAGGAGAGAGGCATGTTAGGTCCTTATACTATTAATGTAGCCCCTTATTGTTATTAGTGCAACCCCCTTATGGTATTGTTGTGCCCATGTAGTCCCCATGTTGTTATTATTGTGCCCCATAGAAGCCCACTATTGTTATTGTTGTGCCCCTATAATATTATTGTTATTTAGGCTCATTTGTATCATCCAAGAATTTTTCATTTGTGTAATGTAAAGGAGGTTACCCCCTCGAAGAGGCTATTTTTTAAGTCGTTGATCTATCTCTTCTATCTTTTTGTGAGTTGGTTTCATAAAACTATCATCAATGGTTCTATGATGTGATCCAATTGGGGTTTGCATTATTGAAATGTGTGATATTTACTTGACCCTAGTTTTAAAGTATTCAAGTCGGAAAAGGGTTTTTATAAATTGGTTATTATGTTTTCCTTGAGCTGTTGAAATAGTGTAAATAATTTTTTGGATTTTAGATGAGTTTTATGTCAATTAAAAGTAAAACTTTTAAAAGTTGTTTTTCCTATTGGTAAGGTTGGCTCAGCATGGCCTTGACATGACATCCAATTTAAATTTTCTAATCTCATAGTTTATATATATATATATATATATATAATATATATATATATATATATATTTACAGATCGGGTAGTTGTTATATTATCAATTTTTTTTTTGGAGCAAGCTCCTTTTACATTCCGCTGTTCTGATATGATAGACTGAGCGGTTAAATAGGCATGCAGACCTTTCTTCTGTGCTTGGTATCAAAACTTTAGAAGTTTTTTTAGCTATTGTAGAGTACTGTTTTACATATTGACCCGCTAAGAAAACAAATTTACATAGCATATTTCACAGAAATATATGGTTTGTAAACCGGGAGAGTATATTTTGTGGCCTTTTCCATATGTTTTGCATTTTGTTGTTCCTTAAGTTTGTTGTTCCTTGTGCTGTTATTCATTCTGCTTGCTGTCCCTTGCTTTATTCCATCAACCTGCTATTCCTTTGATATGTTTTTCTTTCATCTGTTGTTCCTTATGCTGCTGTTCCTTTTTCTGGTTGTTATTCATTCTATAGTTCATTCTACTAGTTGTTCCTTGCTGCTATTCCTTCGGCTTGTTGTTCCTTCGTTCTGCTATTCCTTCGGCCTGCTGATCCTTCGGCTGTCGTTCTTTCTACTGCTTTTCCTTTTTATTGTGTTCCTTCTAGCGCTGTTCCTTCTACTGTTTTTCCTTTCTGTTGTTGTTCCTTCTACTACTGTTCTGTCATCTTCTTGTTGTTCCTTCTGCTGCTGTTCCTTCGGTCTGCTATTCCTTCTGTTGCTGATCCTTTTGGTTGTTGTTCCTTCTGCCGTAGAAGTTTGGGTGGATTGACTAGTGACAAGACACAAATATTCCTCTAATATTTTGAAAAGAGCCAAGAACACAACTGTGAAGGGAAAGAGAGGATGGAGTCGGAACAGGGAGAACACACTGATTGAGCACAAAGAAAAGCTAGCTTCTTTTCAACTGAGAATGATTCTGATAAGAGGGGTCGGTATCATTGGCCTTAGAGGACAGTGTTAGAGGCCAAAAGGGGAGAGACAGATACTTTATAAGCAGGGGCCTGCACACTCTTAACACAATGGTGAGTCTGCAGGAAAAATCGGCATGCAAGACAGGACTAATTCTAAAAAGATTTTCCCACCTGATAAAATAAACAAATTGTTTACCTCTACTCGGCTCCTGCATATTGAGATTGCTACAAAGATTGCTAAACACTCTTAGCACACCACCCTTTTGAGCCTGAAAACCCGAGCACTCTTTTTTACTTGAGAAATGATGCTCTCTCCCTTCAAATACGCGATGGTGTTTCTGGTGATAGAGATTCCTGCACTTGGGTTGCTTTCTATAGGCTTGATTGAGCTTGCTAGGCTCATGATTCTTCTCTGCTATCTTTGGAGTAATCCCTTGAGTACTGTGCTTGCCCGACTTTCTGTTTAGATTATTTTGGGCACTACCATGATTGATATGACCTGTATAAGCTATGTTCTGATCCTAGAGGTGGTTTCTTTTCTGAAGCAAATCACGAAGCATCTCTTTCTTCATAATGGGGATTTTCCTTACTGCATGAGAAGGAATGTGTAGGAGAATCTCTTGCTGCTTATTCGTATGTGGATACTTTGCTTCTTTCGATTTGATTTGTTTAGCTGTGCTTTCAGCCTTGTACCAGTCCTCCTAAGGGGGAAAATTATGGGATTGCTTTTTCATAAGTATCTTGGTTTTCTTTCACTGCCCCAACCCTCCGATCCACTGCCTTGTTGGCAAGTGAATCGGCCTTTTGATTATGATTTCTTAGAAAGTGTTTAAAAACAACATTTCCCATAACTTTTAAGTTGTCTAAAATTCTTTGCATAATTTTATTTAAAGCTTGATTTTCAAAGACTCTCCCTACTTCCATTGCAACAATTATAATTGCGGAGTCTCCAATTATGACTGGATCTTTTACCTGGAGCCTTTTGAGGATACTGGAGCCCATAAGCAAACTGTAGGCCTCCTCCCTATTGTTTTTCATAGTCCCAAGCCCCCATTCGTAGGTAGCAATTGTCTCACCATTCGGATCAAGAATTAACCCGCCTGCCCCTGCTCTTCCAGGGTTATTCTTTGAAGCCCAATTGAAGAAAATAATGTGTTTTCTTTGATTTTTGGTCCAATCCTCTATCCCATTTTCATTTCCACGAAGCTTCCAATCTCTAGTTTTTCCTCCTATCTTCTTTAGAGATTGAATCCTTGCTGAGCCTTCAATGAGGGCTTTGCTATACCAATCCTTTTATTCTTGCTACCAGCTATTTTGATCCATGATTGGCTTACCATTTGCGCTTATCATCTCCAAAATTTGACCCCAAGTTTTGGCTAAAATGGACCCTGAATTTGGATTTTGGCCTTTAAATATGCACTTATTCCTTGCTAACCATATTTTCCAACAAAAAGTGGAAGGGAGGCACTTCCAGATTCGAATTATGACATTTTTTTTTTATTTACATATGGATAGCTTGCACCCAATTTTTGTTTAAAGTTATCAGCTGCTCAATTGTGTCAATGTTCATTTCAAGAGGACTGATGAGTTGCTTCCAACAATGTTTTGCAGTAGTGTAGTTCAAGAAGAGGTGTTGAATGCTTTCTTCTTCTTTTTGAAACAAGACGCATATAGAGGGGCCATGAAAACCTTTCTTCCTTAAATTTTCCGCCCTAAGGATCTTTCCTTTTAGGAGTGTCCAGGCGAAAAATTTAATTTTGGGGACGCAATCATTCTTCCAAACAGCTGACCAAAGATTCCAATTTTCGTGATTGTTGTGATTTTGAAGAAAGTTGTAGCCTGATTTAACTGTAAATTTTCCTCCGCTTGGGTCCCATATATAACTGTCCTGGCTCCTTTTATATATGGGGGTAGCTCCTGCAAGAAGAAGCTTCAAATCTTCCCACTAATTTTTCAGTCTATTTGGAAGTGACTGCATTCTCCAAGCAATCCATCTGTTTTGATCCCAGTCAGAGATGGAGTATAAAGAGGTTGTGCCTTTCTCTTCCATCCAATCTTTCATACCTCTTAAATTTTGGTGTTGGTTCAAGGGTGCTGCTCCCATTAATATGTCATTCCAAGTAGAGGTGTTTTTCCCATTCCCCGGGTTCTTAGATATATGGTCTCTAATTTGAGGAATAATTTTCTTGATGAGTTTCCAAACTTGTGTATAAGGGCGGCTTGGAACTATTTCTGTAAGCATCTTTGACTGCTGACAATTGAGATATTTTCTTGAAAGAGCTTCACCCCACCATTGATTCTTCCCATTTAACATTCGCCAAACAAGCTTGATACCAAGGGCCTTGTTTGTTAAACCTAGAATCCTGATATATATACCTCATTTTTCGAATGGGAGAGTCACTTGATCCCATCGAGCAAGATTGAATTTTTTGGAATCTTGTTTTCCTCCTTGCCAAAGGAAGCCTCGAGTAATTAGCTCCTTTTGTTTGTGCATGCCTACCGGGGCTAAAATTAAAGCATACTAATATATTAGCAAGGTTGAGAGGAGAGCTTTAATTAAAATTGTTCTTCCTGCTAGATTTAGCCACGTCATCCCCCAACTTTGTCATTTTCCCCTCATTTTTTCAATTTGTTTGTTCCAAACCTCAGAATTAACCACTTCTTTTGCCAGTGGTAAACCAAGATAAGTAAAATGACACCATTTTAACTGAACTGGGATATCCATAATTTGAGAGATCCTCTGCATTATATTAATTGGCACATTCCAAGTGTAGATTCTGCATATTTTATTATTTAGAAGGCCTCCTAAGACATCAAGAAAGTCATCTAGAACTTTTTTGAACTGCCTAGATATGATACTAGAGGCTCCCCCAACAAGAAAAGTGTCGCCAACAAAGAGTGAGTGGTTTATTTCTTTACCTCCTCAAGCTATTCTAATGCTTGTAATTTTCCTTTTTTCTCTTTGGCTTTCTAGCTGAATACTCAACGTTTCTGCCATTAAGATGTAGAGAAATGGGCAAAGCGGGCACCCTTGTCTCAAACCTCTAGTGCTTTGAAAATATCTGCTTGGCCTTCCATTGATCAACGAGGCTATCCAAGGATTGGATATGCAAGCCATAATAATATCTATGAACTTGGGGGATATGTCAAACTTTTGAAGAGCGGTAGCGAGGAAATTATGATTTACTCTATCAAAAGCGTTGGCCATGTCCAGCTTTATGACCATGCCCTTTTCCTTTCTTTGGATGCTACTATGAATGGCTTCTTGAACTAATATTACATTATATGTTATCTTTCTTTTTGGGATGAAGCCACCTTGATTTTTTGAAATGATACTAAGAATAATTTTTTCGGTCTATTTGCCAATATTTTCGTGATGATTTTGTAAAAGGAATTGCATAGAGAGATTGGCCTATATCTATCAAAAGAGATAGGATTTGGTTCTTTCAGGACGAGAGCCAAATGGGATGCTTTGGTGTTTTCTCCCACTTTATTTTTTTTGAAAGCATTTTTAATAATTCTTATTAAATATTTTTTGATTGTAGCCCAATGGTTCTTGTAGAAAGCAATGGTGAACCCATCCGGCCCAGGAGATTTTTCTGGGTGCATGCTCCAAATTGCCTCTCTTATTTCCTCCTCTGTGACCTTTTTCTCAAGCTCTCTGTTTTGCTGTTCATTTATTTTGCTGCTAATTTGCTGAAGGAATTCTTTGCTGTCCACTTGCTGATCCCCTACTGAGAGGAGGTTTTTGTAATAATTATGAGCTGCCTTTTTAATTTCCTCCATTTCCTTTATTTCCTGTCCTTCCACTTGAATTTTATCAATTTGGTTACCAACTCTTCTTATCTTTAAATTGTTGTGAAAAAAAGTGGTGTTTTTATCCCCCGCTTTTAGACATAAGCATCTCGACTTTTGCCTAATTTCCTCCTCTTCTTACCTATTTTGCTTGTAAAGATCCAAGAAGATTTCTTTTTCAAGAGCATACTCTTGCTCGGTATCTTGCTGATTTTCTTTCTCCTTGCTCTAATTTTCAAGTTTCTTTTGCAGCTCTATTTTTTTTATTTTTTTTCCTTGAGAGCATTTCCTCTTGCCCAAGCTTTTAGTTATGATTTTAAATTTTTTAGTTTAGTTTCCCATACGTAATGGGGGGAGCCTATAACTGAGGTTTCCCAACTTTCCTTTACTAGCTTGCAAAAATCTTCCTTGTTGTCCCAAAGTTTGTTGTATTTGAAAGGAATCGTACCGAGATTTTCCAACCTATCCAAGATCAGCACCACCGGCTTATGGTCAGAGGCTGAAGCATGCACTATTTTGATTTTGGTGGTTGGAAAGGCTGCTGCTATATTCTCTTGAATTAGAATTCTATCTAGTCTTTCCTTTATATTATGTGCTCCTGATATTTTATTACTCCAGGTGAATTTTCCGTTGCTTGGAGGAATGTCAAGAAGTTTGTGCACTTCTATGAAGTCTTCCAGGGCTGCTCTTGAGGGATCCTTGAAGTAATTACCTCTCAGCTTCTCATCTATATGTCGAATCAAATTTAAATCCCCTCCTATAACTAGATTTCTTCTTTGACCTTTTTGTGCTTCTTCTTTTACTGATTCCCAGCACAGAGCTTTATCTCTGTAGTGGTTTGGAGAGTATATATTTATAAAGGTATACTCTTCATTTGTATTCTTATTTTTTAGATCTGTCCTGACCCAATAATTATTGAGTTTTTGTTTGACAAGTTCCCATTTCCATTTGTTCCACAACGTGCAAATACTGCCTGATGCTCCAATGGAGTCCATAGCTGTTCCTTCAATTTTTTTTTGAGTCTTGATCAATTTTTGGACCTCTTGGTTGCTGACTTTAGTCTCTTGGATAATAAAAATGTCTGGCTGTTCCTGTTTTATTATGTCTCGTGCTGCGTTGATTTTGAAAGTGGGGCCCAGACCCTTGCTATTCCAAGAGACCATAATCATTATTTACTCGATTTATGCTGAGTTCCGCCCTTTTCCTTTTGTTGATTTTTTTCCCCATTTCCCTTTTGTTTGTTGAGGAAGGAGTTCATTGGCTGTTGGGTGCCGATAGCCATTTCCTTTGCTGCTACCTCATCTTCTTTGTTGGATTTCCTTCCTGTTTTTTTCGGCTGATCCCACGCATGGGAGTTTTCTTTGACTTTGTTTCTAGTGAGAATTCGATCAACGGTGGGTGGGGGGGAGGATAAGCTTCAGGTGGGAGATGAGATGATGGCTAATGCATTGACTTGGGTAGGGGAACGAGGGGATGGAGGGCCTTCTCCCAGAAGTTCAAATGGGTTAGAGGCCAGGTTTACTGGAGGTCCTGTGATGATAGGAGGAATAGAGGCTGAAGCAATGGTTTCGAGAGGCTGAGAGGGATTTAGAGCAGTTTGCTTATTATGGGGCTTCTTTCTTTTTACTTGTTCCCAAGTATCTTCTTGTGTCTCAACATTCTCAGAATTCTCTACTTTTATTTTACTACACCTATTTACAAAATGACCGTATTCATGGCATACGTTGCATTTGAAAGGGATTTGTTCATAGTCTAGCTGTTGAATGTGAGTCCATTGGTCCACCTTGATTTTTATTGCCTCCGGTAGCCCTTTCCCCAGGTTTTCTTCCACGTAGATTCTTGCATAGGCGTGCATGTTATCTTTTGGCTCACATCTGTCTATGTACTTGCCAACCGCATTTCTGATAGCTTTCACTGACTCATCACCCCAACAGTGGAGGGGAAGATGTGGCAATATGACCCACACCGGCACAGCGCTTGGGATGTCCATCTTTGGGTCAAAATCTGGTGACCATCTGTTCAGATACAAGTCTCTGGAGTCCATAAAGTAAGGTCCATTTTTGAATATTAGATTCCTATCTTCTTTGGTTTCAAATAGGAAAGTGAAATATCCCCTTCCACAGAACCTTATAGCTATTTTCCATTGTATATTTTCACTCTAGTGTCTCACCACCCATTTTTGGACAGCTCTGGGTGAGGGCCACAATCCTGGAAATTGTCTTACCAATCCATGTTCGACTAAAGATATAGCAGCTTTCCTAGGCAGTGTTGGAGGTAAAGAGATCTTTGGTATGTTTGCTAACTTCTTCACAAATTTGCTAGTAGTTGGCTTGGCTTTTGGAGCTCCATTTTCTGCTATTAAAGCAACAAAGGCTGCTTCTTGTTCATCTATTCCTTGATGTGAGGAAGAATCTCCCCCTGCAGAGAGAGGCATGGTGGAGGAGAACTTAGTAGTAGGAGGCTGTCGAGAGAAAGGAAGGGGGCAGGAATCTGCCCAGGAAGAGGAGAACCATCAGGGAGGGGCTGAGACCGAGCTCAAGGAAGCCCAACAGCAGGACGCTGCAAAGCGGGAAGGCTGCAATAGGCAGGAGGTAGCGATGGCAACTAGGTCAGGCCTACACGCGCTACTTCATTCCCCAAATTATAATAAAAAAACACTATCAATAGCAAAATTATATAAATTATTATTAATTAATGAGTAAGTGGGTTGGTTTAACATCGACTTGCAATGCATTCAATTTAATTTATAATCTCATAATTGTCATAATAATTCATATCAAAATTAAAATTAATTAAATTTATAAAAATATTATTATTTCATAGTTAAATATAGTAATTCATAACAAAACTATTATCAATTAAAGTGACAAAGACATTACCAATTAAAGTTGATATTACCAAATTACATAATAATTCATATCAAAATTATTATTAATTAAATTTCTAAAACCATTATCAATTAAACTTACTATTATCATTTCATAATTAGTATAATAATCCATAACATAACTATTATCAACTAACCTTACAAAACCATTACCAATTAAACTCACTATTACCAATTAAATTGGCTGAAAAACTCAAAAACTAATTTAAATAAAAAAATTATTGTCATAGAACCAATACTATATATTATTATTTAAACATATAACAATAAAACCATATTATATATTTTTATTTATTTTATAATTTAAATTCTATATATATAATCATATACTATTTCTCATTATAATTTAATATATTTATATTTTATAAATTTATAAAACTAAATCGAGTTGTTTTTAGTGAGACATTTTGGAAGCTTTTCCGGTGGGTTTTTCTGGTCTAATTTTCTAAAATCCGGTAGGAATTTATTGAAATCACAAGCTTGATGGGTAACCCCTGCACAATCAAAGTGCCCTAGGGGTTTTTCAGGGTGCTTAATCCATATATGTAGTCAAAAAACCAGTTTAAATAACACAAATCAAAATTTCACCTCAAATATTTTCGCCAGATTCTCACACTGGAAAGTCCAAAAAATCGCACTAAAAACAATTTCAAACTAAATTATTATTAAAAAGAAATGACACCATTCATGTTTTCAAACATATGTAGCACACATGCTACCATTCAAAAACAAATTTGTCTTTCACATGAAGTTCACAAATATTTGACAAGACTCTGTTGACAAATATTTCATAAAATTTTAAATATATTTGATTTATTTAAGGGAAATGAAAATTTTGACTTTAAAATTTTTGAAGTTATATTAATATATTAAATTAGCAATTAAAATTTATATTAATTTCAATATGTTAAAATATTTATGTTTCATGTATTTATTATGAAGTAAAAAATTATATTTACAAATTTTAAATTAAATTATTATCACTAAAGAATCTATTTAATACTAAATTTAAATTGGATATCTATTTACTTTTTTAGTAAGTTCGGTTGTTGAGGCTACATCATGGTTATGTCCAAGAATAACACCCAAATAAACTGGGAAACTAAACCAGTAACTTAGCATCTAGGAGTGCCTTAATAACTCGCCTAATCATCGTTTATTCATGGCCCTATAGACTAATTAGATATCTAAAGACTAATGTTTATGTTCATTGCTCTGCATGTCATAGCTTGGATACAATATGTATATAAGATTTCGACACAATGATATGATTCCAAAAAAATGATTTAGCTAGGAACAGTGGTTCGAGCAACATCTGTCAGATAGGCATTGACACACGTGTGAGTGATGAGTCCAGCCCACATAATACACCCCCCATGAATATCAATGCGGGAATAAAGTGGCAGTTAATAATGAACAACAGATTTTTGATATAAGTTGATTCGCCGGCAGTTGAATTTAATGATAGGGATTCTGTCCTTGGTACCTGCACAGGTGATTGGTACTTCTGCCTCTGGTTGTTTGACAACTCTCCTCCCTTGGAATTCTCGAGCCTGCCTTGGTATGGGAGATCAAACCCTTACTCGGTCATTCGTTTGCACATTCTTTTGGTTCTTGTGAGCTCTGTGTTTTTAGTGTTTTCTGGTGGTTTTGATATGAGGTTTTGTTCTTCGTCCTCTGGTTCAGGGTTTCAATTTGAGTGTCGCTCCTCTTTATCTGTCGATGGCAATGTCAACTCGGTAGGTTCTGCCTTCCCCTGGTCCGTTCTTATTTCCGACTGTTCACTATGTATCTACGGTTTGCGGTTATGTCTCTGCGCTTCTTTATAGCATGTGATATTGATGCCTATAATTTCCACTGTCGTTGTGTTCTATTACTGGTTGGAGCTGCTTCAGGTGACAGTCTTTAGGGTTCTATTCGTCCGTCCTCGAATTTGGGCAAAACGTGGTAGCAAATTCCTCTAGCTCCTTCGCCATTCACAAGGTATGTTTTCCCAGTTCCCTGCTATCAGCATTTGCTCTTTTTCTCTCAATTGGCTAATATATCAGCTCCTTGTGAGCAGGGTGACCTGGTGGAACTGTTATGGCCCCGGCTTGCCACTATCATGTAAATATCTAAAAGTTGTTTGCTTTTGTTCAGTTATATGCCTCGTCTTTCTTCAGTGTCAGTCACTTATGTCTTTTGACACTAGTTGTTGCTACAGATATGGCTACTCGAAGGGTTTCGAGGTCTGGCGGTTCGGTTACTCCGGCTTGACACGAGTAGTGTTATTCTCTATGCTTTGGTTGCTTTTCATTCAATGCTCTAGGTTGGGGTTTGTCAAAGCCTGTGTGTCAATGACTTGTTGGGCCGCCGACTGTATACAGTCTCAGCTATAGGTTTACACAGTTGTTCTTCTTTGTCTGGTGGCTGTAGATAAGTCGAGGGTTTCTAAACCCGTATGATATCTTGCCCCAACTTTGTCATAGAGTTCGGCATAGATTTTGTAACTGTTGAATGGATTTTGGCTTTGAACAATATATATGGATGAATGCATAGGAAATTCTATTTTCTCTTCTGTCTTAATTTAAACAAATGAAACTGTGGGTATTTGTTTACTGGCATACCTGACAATGCTTGCAATTTATTATTCGTTTGGCGCTCAATTTATTCCAGGTATTTGTCGCTCGCTTGTGGTTGCTTCGAGGATTGTGAGTTTGTTTTCCACCACACGTCCTTTAAGTTTCTTTGTAATCTGTTCGGACTTCGTTTACTTGTTGGAACCAACGTAGTTCAAGTCACATATAGGACCATATACCTATAAGTTAGATTATACAAAGGCTTGTACTGTACATGAAAATGGATGCTATATCGTATAAACAATTCGAACAATTTATGGACGTTAGAGAGCATTGAGTGCACAAAAAATATAATACTTTATTTCTTCATTTCTCAGAAAGTCGAACCCCACACTGTGTTATGTTCCTCTTTTAAAACAACTGTTAGTTTTTTTCAACTGTTGTTGGTTATGTCTGATTAGTTACATCTGTTTTGTTACAGAAATTTTTATTGTCGTTCAAAATTATTGCAAAGGTAAAACTAGATGTTTACAACATTGACCCCAAAAGATTCTAGTTCCTACCGTTCCTAATTACTGTTCATTTATTCAACTTAGACAACTTAATCAAATAAAGTAAAAGAAAACAAACACATTATCCATTCAACAAAGTTACTCCTTCATCCCCTTCAGAGACCAAACAACCTTCCTTTTATCTCATCCTGTCAGCTAGATGCTCCTGCATCAGGCTCCCGGGGTAAAAGAAAGTCATGGCTTCGTTCCATGAGCTCCTCCACAGAATAACCAGCCTTCTGTATCTGTGTCGTGTCAAGCCACGAACTGTCGTCAATTGGAAAGTTCTTCCACTTGACAAGGTATCATAGATACTCCTTCCTGCGAGTCCTCTTGACAACCTGGCTATCGAGAATCTTCTCGATCTCATGGGGCTGAACCGAAGGCATGTGCCTCATCCAAGAACTGTCTCCAACTTGGGTGTCCCGTTCTGGACGTACCACACTGTCGTCCTCTGAGTTGGCAGTATATGGGAACAGGTCCGCCACATTGAAAATAGGTGATAT
The DNA here is from genome assembly GCA_000404065.3 of Pinus taeda. Lineage (NCBI taxonomy): Eukaryota > Viridiplantae > Streptophyta > Pinopsida > Pinales > Pinaceae > Pinus > Pinus taeda. Next base: position 31,822 of record APFE030105399.1, on the reverse strand, counting down.
GCCTATATCAGGTGGCAGCTGAATTTCATAAGCGTTGGCTGAGAAATTATGCAAAATTTTACAGGGACCAATCTTTTTAAATTTTAACTTATTATACGCGCCCTTAGGAAACCGTTCTTTGCGTAAGTGTGCAAGGACCTCATCACCTATATTGAATTGGACTTCCCGTCACTTTAAATCTGCCTGTTGTTTGTATTTCTGCATGCTGTCCTGCAACTTTATCTTCACCCATTCGTGTAGTTCACTCATCGCTTCCGCAAAATCTTCTCCGTCCGCACTTCTCCGTTCCAACTTTCCCAAATCTCGTAGTTCATGTATCCCCCAAGGATGCATGCCATACAGGATTTGAAATGGACTATGTCCGGTGCTACGATTTGGCAAATCGTTATAAGCGAATTCTGCCTGAGCGAGAGCACGATCCCATAACCGTGAATTTTCCCCAGTCAAACTCTGTAACAAATTTCCCAAACTCCTGTTCACCACTTCCGTTTGTCCATTAGTTTGTGGATGATATGCAGAACTGAAATTCAACTGTGTGTCCAACTTTTTCCATAGGGTGTGCCAAAAGCGTCCCGTGAATTTTACGTCCCTGTCAGAAATAATAGATTTGGTTAGGCCGTGTAATCTAACAATCTCTGTGAAAAACAGGTGAGCTACATGAGTGGCATCACTAGTTTTTTCGACAAGGGATGAAATGCGCCATTTTTAATAATATGTCTACCACCACCGTCACTGAGTCATATCCTTGCTGCATTCTAGGCAGTCCCAAGACAAAGTCATTGCTGACTGAATCCCATGGCCTACTTGGAACAGGTAGTGGCGTGTAAAGTACAGTGTTTTGACTATGTCCCTTCGCTAGTTGGCATATTTTACACCTGTTCACATACCGTTATACATCCCTGCACATTCTGGGCCAGTAATTAAAGTGTTCGAGTTGCTCCAAAGTTTTGTCTATGTCGAAATGACCGGTTAGACCCCCGCTATGTTTCTCCTGTATAATATTTTCTCTCATCGAACAGTCCGGAATACATAACTATCCTCCTCTAAACAATAGTCCCTCCTGCAAGTTGTAGTCCAACCATGGACTTGTATTTCTCAGCATGAGATTCTGACAGGCTTCAAAGGCTTCCTTGAATTCTGTGTCAGTCTGGTACAAATCTTTTAAGTGTTCGAACCCCAACACCTATATTGTACTTTCCTGTAAGAGCAAATCTCTTCTGCTCAATGTGTCTGCCACCTTGTTGGCTTGCCCACTGATGTGTTTTAGCACAAAGGTGAAACTCTGCAAATACTCTACCCATTTGGCATACTTGTGGTTCAATTTGTGCTGTTGCATTACATAGTGTAGCGCTGAATTATCAGAAAATAACACAAACTCACTTCCCAGCAGGTAGTGCCTCCAATGCTTTAAAGCTTGGACCACGACATAAAATTCCTTGTCATATGAGGAATATTTCTGCCTGCTCTCGTTCAATTTCTCACTAGATAATGCAACAGGCTTATCTTCCTGACTGAGCACCGTGCCAATGGCTGTCCCACTTGCGTCGCATCGAACCTGGAAAAGCTTATTAAAATCTGGTAGCCTTAGAATCGGCCTCTCTGTAATCTTCCGCTTCAAGAGTTGGAAACTGTTCTCTGCTACCTTGGTCCAACAAAAAGGCTGACTGGCCTTTTTGATGGTGTCTAGCATCGACGCGCAGATTTCACTAAAATTTCTTATAAACTTGTGGTAAAAACTTGCCAACCCGTGAAAGTTACGTACCTCAAATAAGCTCTTCAGTGACAGCCAATTGACGATCACTACGATATTTTCTGGATCCATCTTCAATTCATTTTCTACAATTACAAAGCCCAAGTAAACTAATTCCTTCTGTAGGAAAGTACATTTCTTCAAGTTTATCAGCAGTTTGTTTTGCTGTAATTTCTCTAGCACTCTTTGAACATGTTGAAGGCGCTCTTCTTTCGTTCTGCTGAAAATCAAAATATCATCAAGATATACTATCAAAAACTTACTGATGAACTCTTTCAACATTTTGTTCATCAACCTCATAGAAGTACTAGGAGCGTTACTCAAACCGAACGGCATGACCAACCACTCGTACAACCCTTCATTGGTCTTGAAGGTTGTCTTCCACTCGTCTCCTTCTCAGATCCTGATCTGATGATAACCACTCTTCAGATCAATCTTTGTGAAATAAGCTGCCCCACTGAGACAATCCATCATATCGTCCATTCTGGGTAAGGGAAACCTGTATCGAATGGTGATTTTATTAATAGCTCGCGAGTCCGTACACATTCGCCATTCTCCTCCCTACTTAGGCGCGAGTACTGTTGGTACCGCACAAGGGCTCAAGATTTCTCTGATTAGCCCCTTGTCTAGCAACTCTTGCACCTGCTTCCGAATCTCTTCATTATCTTTCGGGCTCATTCGATATGCTACTTTGTTTGGTAGGCTTGCTCCGGGTGTGAAATCGATATGATGGCTGATGCTCCTCTTGGGAGGAAACTTGTCTAGTAAGTCATCAACTACAATGTCCTTGAATTGCTCTAACATCTCATGAATCTCTGCAGGCAATTCAGACATTTCTGTGTGCAGCAGCATAGTCTTAGTTCTCCTCACGAAAGCATAATTCACTTCGTTCTCCTCAATCTGTTTAATAAACTGTTTTCCACCTACTAACAATGCTTTTGTCTCGCTTGCTTCTACTGTATCCTCTTCTCTGATGGGTACAAGCGTATGCTTAACTCCATCTTTAACAAACTTATAGCAATTCGTCTTCCCATCATGTACCACATTCCGACCATACTAGCATGGTCTCCCCAACAGTATGTGGCACGCGTCCATTGGCATGATATCGCAGACAACCTTGTCCTGGTACTTGCTAATGTGAAATTCAACCTCGCATTGTTCATCAACTGATAGCTGGTGGCCTTTCTGTAGCCATGACACCTTGTAAGGTGTGGGGTGCTTAAGTCGCCTCAATCCCAGCTTCTCCACCATCTTGGTGGCAACCAAATTATCTGTACTCCCACTGTCTATGATCAATTTACAACACTTTCCCTGTGATTTGAAAATTGTCCGGAACAGTGCCTTCCATTGGGTCTGCTCAGCTTTCTCCTTGGCTGACTTCAACAATAATTTATTTAGAACCAAAGCCTCTCCTGTTTCTGCCACATTTTCCACCTCTTGGGGCAGTGCCTCAGCTTCCTTAGGCTGTGCAACAAATGTTCCCCTCTGGCCAACTTTCTCTGCTTCTGGGAATTCGAAGGAATCGTGCCCCCACTTATGGCACCTGTAGCACTGGAAATTAGCTCCTCTTCCTTGGCCATTCCCTCTTCCTTGCTGATATGGCCAACCTCCTTTCGTGTTATCTCCTTTCTCTGCTGCTCCTGAAGCCCTGGAGCTGTTGCCTTCTTCGATGTTATTGGTAGTTCTTCCTCTGCCGTAGGACTGTGCTCATCCTCTACCATTTCCCCATCCTCTCCTATTATTCTGTTTCCTATTAATCTTTTCTTCAGCCTTTACAACACTCTGAAAGGCTTCTACTATGTTTTGCAAGGAAATAATACTGATCTCATCCAGTATTTCCAGCCTCAAACCGTTCACGTATCTCGCTGTCTTCTCGGGAGTATCATCAGTGTACCCAGCCCTCAGGTTCACACGGTAGAATTCTTCCGTGTATTCCTTTATGGTCATGCCTTTCTGTCTTAAGTTCTGTACCTGTTAGTAAAGCTCAACCTGATAATATTTAGGCAAAAATTTGCCTTTCAGCTTTGCCACCATCCTTGGCAACTTCTTTATCGGTAGCTTATTCATTCTCCTTCTGTCTGCCTGGAAACTATCCCACCATAAAGCGGCGTGTCCCTTAAATTTGGTTGCAGTGAATCTGACTCTTTTATCCTCATTGATCTCTTCGTTCTCAAAATACTTATCCAACTCACTTATCCAATCCAACAGAACATCTGCGGATAGACTGCCATCATAGTTAGGAATTTCTGGTTTGGGCTTGCTGCTGGCGAGCAGCACTGACCTCAACAAGTTTACCTCTTGGGTTTCTTCATCTGATCCCTTTGTAGTAGCTACTGCCTCCTCCTCACTGTCATCCCCAAGTTCTGGGTCTCTTCTCCTTCCTGCCTCCACTACCTCTAAGCAAGCAGTAAGGGTCCTTAATTCTTCCCTCGAGCCCTCATTTGCTGCTCTGCGCACACCTCTTCCACGTCCTCGTCTTTGAACCTCCATATCCTAACTCTTAAAACTTCCTGCTCTGATACCACTTGATGAGTCCAGCCCACGTAATACACCCCCCACAAATATCAATGCGGGAATAGAGTGGCAGTTAGTAATGAACAACAGATTTTTGATATAAGTTGATTCGCCGGTAGTTGAATTTAATGATAGGGATTCTGTCCTTGGTACCTGCACAGGTGATTGGTACTTCTGCCTCTGGTTGTTTGACAACTCTCCTCCCTTGGAATTCTCGAGCCTGCCTTGGTATGGGCGATCAAACCCTTACTCGGTCATTCGTTTGCACATTCTTTTGGTTCTTGTGAGCTCTGTGTTTTTAGTGTTTTCTGGTGGTTTCGATATGAGGTTTTGTTGTTCGTCCTCTGGTTCAGGGTTTCAATCTGAGTGTCACTCCTCTTTATCTGTCAATGGCAATGTCAACTCGGTAGGTTCTGCCTTCCCCTGGTCCGTTCTTATTTCTGACTGTTCATTGTGTATCTGCGGTTTGCAGTTGCGTCTCTGCGCTTCTTTATAGCATGTGATATTGATGCCTATAATTTCCACTGTCGTTGTGTTCTATTACTGGTTGGAGCTGCTTCAGGTGACAGTCTTCAGGGTTCTATTCGTTCGTCCTCGAATTTGGGCAAAATGTGGTAGCAAATTCCTCTGGCTCCTTCGCCATTCACAAGGTATGTTTTCCTAGTTCCCTGCTATCAGCATTTGCTCTTTTTCTCTCAATTGGCTAATGTATCAACTCCTTGTGAGCAGGGTGACCTGGTGGAACTGCTATGGCCCCGGCTTTCCACTGTCAGGTAAATATCTAAAAGTTGTTTGCTTTTGTTCAGTTGTATGCCTCGTCTTTCTTCATTGTCAGTCACTTATGTCTTTTGACACTGGTTGTTGCTACAGATATGGCTACTCGAAGGGTTTCGAGGTCTGGTGGTTCGGTTGCTCCGGCTTGACACGGGTAGTGTCATTCTCTATGCTTTAGTTGCTTTCCGTTTAACGCTCTGGGTTGGGGTTTGTCAAAGTCTGTGTGTCAATGACTTGTTGGGCCGCTGATTGTATACAGTCTCGGTTGTAGGTTTACACAGTTGTTCTTCTTTGTCTGGTGGCTGTAGATAAGTTGAGGGTTTCTAAACCCGTATGATATCTTGCCCCAACTTTGTCACAAAGTTCGGCATAGATTTTGTAACTGTTGAATGGATTTTGGCTTTGAACAATATATATGGATGAATGCACAGGAAATTCTATTTTCTCTTCTGTCTTAATTTAAACAAATGACACTGTGGGTATTTGTTTACTGGCATACCTGGCAATGCTTGCAATTTATTATTCGTTTGGTGTTCAATTTATTCTGGGTCTTTATCGCTTGCTTGTGTGTTGCTTCGAGGACTGTGAGTTTGTTTTCCACCACACGTCCTTTAAGTTCTTTATAATCTGTTCAGACTTCGTTTACTTGTTGGAACCAGCATAGTTCAAGTCACATATAGGACCATATACCTGTAAGTTAGATTATACACAGGTCTACACTCTACATGAAAATGGATGCTATATCGTATAAACAATTCGAACAATTTATGGACGCTGGAGAGGATTGAGTGCACAAAAATTATAATACTTTATTTCTTCATTTCTCAGAAAGTCAAACCCCACACTGTGTTCTGTTCCTCTTTTAAAACAACTGTTAGAAAATTGTTAGTTTTTTTTCAACTGCTGTTGGTTATGTCTGATTAGTTACATCCATTTTGTTACAGAACTTTTCATTGTCGTTCAGCATTATTACAAACGTAAAACTAGCTATTTACAACATTGACCCCAATTAATTCTAATTCCTACCGTTTCTAATTACTATTCATTTATTCAACTTAGACAACTTAATCAAATAAAGTAAAAGAAAAAAAACACATTATCCATTCAGCAAATTTACTCCTTCATCCCCTTCAGAGACCAAACAACCTTCCTTTTATCTCGTCTTGTTAGCTAGATGCTCCTGCATCAGTGAGACTGTTGCAAACCTAAACACATTTTTTCCCCTCCATCCTTCACCCTTTAGGTTTTTATCTTTCCTTTGTTGCAACATTTTTGTAATAACATCATAGGCATGTTCTATTCCTTCCGTGTATCTTTGCACCTTTATGGGCAATTGCTAGTTTATTCTATTTCAATCATATTTTAATTTTATTTAATAATCTAAAAATTTAATTCTAATATCGCAGTATGTTTTTTGGTCGACGTTTTCAGCCAACAAGTATGGCTCATCATCAAGACATTGATAAGAAATATAATCAAGCTTCAAAACATAAATAAATGAAATTTTCAAAGTCAAAGAATGGAAAAGAAAATTTTAGTTAAATAAAAGTTAAATAGTCAAAATAAAGAGGCAATAATTGACATTTAATGATAAAGATAAGGAAAATAAGAGAAAATGAAGGTGAAGAGACACAATTTTGTATGCAAGAGAAATTAGAGGAAAATGAAGGAAAAGGGAGACATCAATGATAAAAAGGCTTCAGAGAAACAATTCACAACTTTTGTCAGTTTTTGCTTTGGATTAGTTTCATAGAGAGAGAGGGAGAACAAGCAAGCAAGAAAAGGAAATCAAGAGAGCGCAAGGATAAATTTGGATCAATAGCTTCAACGGGAAGGGTTCGTGAGTACATGTTGCATAGGTGATTTCCTTGCTGGGATGTGAATGCATGGTAAATACATTTGTTTTTGGTTCATTTGTTGTCATTGGCATGGATTTTTCTTAGTTTGATAGTGGTTCAGCCTTGCCTTGCCAATTCTTGGATAGCCATGGTGTGATGGGATTCATTCTTGGTTGAGCTTTGAATTACCGAAAGGTTTTGGAATCAGGTGAGGTGGTCTTAGGAAAATCCCAAGGGATGGGAGTGGAGATAGATTTCTCTAGGAAGCCCTCGACAGGTGGGTGGAGAGAGGAAAATTCCTCAAAGTATGGTGAAGGAACTCTAAGGCATCCAAGCTTGTATTGGTTTTGTGATCTCAAGACCGGTTTAGGTGAGATCATGGTAGCTTGAGTGTGGATGTGGTTTAACCTTTAGATACCCTATTTGATTATGTCTTGGTTTATACCATGAGATCCCACATTCATTCTTGGAATATGGCACGAGGGTGACTGGCCGAAAGAAGGATTTGGTTCAGCTCAATCTATGGAGATTTGGTTTAGCCCAATCTATGGTTGGGTTGTATGTAGAAGTTCCTGACTTGGTTGGATTTTGCATAAGTTAATATGAGCTATTATTCCAATGTAATTTATGAGCACATGCATTTGTTATTATGTATATTTTATGGTTGATTTGTCATGGTTTCTATTCTAGTTATATGTTGGTTATAAGAATGGTTCGATGATGTGCTCTAGTTATGGATTTTGTTCATGATTTGATAGTTTATTGAATGGTTTATGAATACATGGGCTAAAAAGTGATGTTGCAACTAGCTTGAGAGGGCATTAAGCATTGTTGGTGATTCTTAGATTAAGTTCAAAAGTTTATGATCAAATATGCATTCATGACCTGTAGCTTTCATGTTTACCATATGTTTAACAAAATGTCTATCATGTACTAGGCATGTTCTGGTTAAGATCTTGTCCAATTTTTGAATGGTTAACCTTGTAATTGTGTTATTTATGTTTCTTGAAAGTTACAGGCAGTTCAGGGTAGTGGTCTGGAGACTTGCTTGAAAAAGTGGCATAGATTTCGTGATTGCATGCACAGTATAGGGGATTTTTTGTCATAAACGCATGTAGGAAGTCTTATTGGTGTGGTTGGACCTCATAAAAGCATGCACAATGTGTCAAGGGTGTGGTTGGGGTGTTAAGTCACTGAAAAAGAGTTCCAACTCAGGGATTGATCACCCAGGGTGGTTTTCAGGTTCCTGAGTGATCTATAGTCCCTGAGGGATGTCATTTTGTGTTCGGATAGTAGGCCCCAATTCCATAACTGGAACTTGGAGGTCAGGTTATGTCATAGTAGCACTCAGCTCATGTTTTCCCTAGAGAAATTGTAAAAGCGAGTAAATGTGGGAGGGGTGTTACACACAATTAATGAGGAATCAATATTATCTTATCTACTCTTCTTTTTCATAAGTATAGTCTTAAATATATTTAGAAAATATCCCTTTTTACTTTCGCATGCACTTTCTTAACAATAATTTGGCACCTTTAATGTTTGTTTCCACAATCCTATAATTTTTTTGTATAACTTTTATTTTTCACTATTTCTTTTTTCTTAATTACAAGAATAAGTGTCACCAAAAGTATAAATGTTGTTATGAACCTAGAGAATAGGGAGACCTCAAAAAAATGATTAGATGAACAAAGTTATGATACATTCATTTTCACACAAATATATTTAAAATGTATGAAATATAAAGAAATCCACATAGATAATATATAAATAGTATATAACTAATTGACAATAGAAAATATGATAAAAGTAAAATTATGATTATATATATATAATATATATATATATATAATTATATATATTAGTCTAACTTATAGGCAAATATTTTTTTTTTGTTGAAATATGGCAACAAGAATATTCCAATTTAATTTGCCTTTGAATTAAATTGTGAATTAAAATCGAATTTAGTCTTAACAGCTACTTGGAAATAAATAATTAATTAATTTTAAAATAATTAGTTGGAGAAATTCAAGTTAGAAGTCTTTCTGAAGTCATGCAAGAGTTATCCCTTAATATCAGGAGATAAGATTGAGTTATATTTGAGTTGTAATTAGTTAACTCAGTTTACTGAGTTAAGTCCAATTAAAGTAGTTCCAAACTATTTGAACAACTAATAGTGAGTTAACAGTCAGTTGATGCATTAATGCACTCAATTAGTGAAGATTCCCTCATCAGAAACTCATGCATGTCTATTCAGAGAAAGGCCCAGTTGAGATTAATGTTCAAGGACAATGTACTATCAATTGCATGTGTTTTCTCATGGAGAAAACTCATGCATGCAGTCAAGGATTCATCCTTGAGGATTGCGTAGTTTTAAAGGCTTGGTTTTACACTTGGTAATAGGCTAATCATCCACAAGGAACAACACAAGGAAATAGGAGCTTGGAGGGCAGAGAGGAAGGTAGGAGAGAAGCCAAGATTGCCTGTGAGCATCTGTGAAGATTGTACTGAGAGTTGGCTAGCTGTGAGAGCTAAGGCTTTGTATAATTCCTATGTATTTCCACCATGTATGATAATAAAATAGTGTGGGGTTTTTAGTTGAGGCTTTCCCCAAAGTATTTTCATGTGTATTGTGCCATTGATTCTTCTTCTTCTGGTTATATTGTTCAACTAGATCTTTAAGCTTCCGCAAATTGATAGTAGAAGTAGGTTATAATATTCTGCTTTGATTTATATTGTATTATCAGGTTAACTTATCACAGATTTTCTACATGGTATCAGAGGTGGATTTGTAGAAATTTTCTACATGGTATTAGAGCTGTGAACAATATATTGAGAAGAGAATTTGAAGTTTGAAGTTTGGGGTTGCAGGTGAAAATCGAATTCATATCATACTTCAAGGTTGGCCAATGGTGTTCTATGGCTTGAGACTTGAGTATGTCTTGGAAGGTAGCTCAAATTACATAGCGTGGAAAGATAGAATGGAGGCTGTATTAGAAGACAATGGCTTGAAGGAATTCATTGATGAATAAATCCCAAAGCCAGCTTCAACTAATGCACAAGAGTTGGCTGAGTGGAAGAAGTGTGTGGCGAAAGCGAGACGGATCATCCTTGAGGGAGTTCGAGACCATATTGTCGTGAGTCTCCATGGGAAGGATACTCTATTTTCAACATGGAAGACATTGAAGGACCTCTACCGGAACAGTAGCGACCAGAGGAAATTGGCGCTCAAGTATAAGCTTCGAAGAATCAAGATGGAGAAGGGCGATACTATTTCCACATATCTGAACAAGCTCACCACCTACAGAGATGAGCTTGGCAGTGTGGGAATAACTATTGCCAATGATGATATGGTGAGCCTCGCTCTCCTTGCCTTCCAAAGAGTTGGAATAGCTACCAGGACTATGTGAATGGAAGGGAGAAACTGTTGGATTGGGAACCACTGTGGTCGGATCTTATGCATGAGGAGATCAAGAGGAGCACACAAGATGGTTCTTCATCAAGAATGATGATGAAGAAAATCTGGCCTTAGCAAGTAAGGCAAGGAAAGGGAAGGGGAAGGCTTCCCATTTAAAATCAAACAATACTAATAACTAACAATAACATTGAAATATAATTAATATTATGTGAAATATTTATAATAGTATAAATAATATTTAATAAGTATACATAAACAATAATTAATAATAAAAGCAATAATATTATAAATATTAATATAGTTTAAGAAATACATTTAAATAAACAAAGATAGGGCCAATGAAAATAATAAATAATTTTGAAAAAACTTATAGGCAATTAAACTCAATAGAAATTTGAGTGTTAGTAATATAATTAATAATAAACAATAAATTAAAAATAAATAGCAATAATACATAAATACATTTGGTATTGAAGAATAATCATAAAAAGCTCATTAATAATATAACTAGGAATACATTGAACATTGATTATAGCAATACAAGCAAAGAGCAGTTAGAATACATATTGAGTGACAAACTTAACCTTAATTTATCCATATTAGAATTGAGATTAATAGTTAATAATACATTATGAATATTAAAAAAATAATATTTAAAGTAGTAACATATAAAATAACAAATTACTCAATTAATGATTTTATTCATTATATTTATAAATATTTTTTGGGTGCAAGATAAAGATTAAATAGGTTGTTATGGAGAGAACAATATATTAAGACGACAATAAGCTAATTTTTGGAAGACTCTCGCCATCGTTAGCGACATGTAATAAATTAATAGATGAGGGGATGTTAAGATCATACAATCGAAACATTATTATAATATATAACAACATATTTAAATAATTAGTATTAAATAAGAGCATTAGAATAAACAAAATTAAATTATAAAATAATAAAAACCAGTGGCTTAAATAATAAATAATTAAATTAAATTCTCAGTAGTCGGCTAGTTTTCTTTTACATCTAGCCATTCTCATATTTATACCTACCATCTACCTTCTTTTCTCCGCACAATTATCCTGATGATGAGTCTAGTTTTAGACTCGAAACGTCGATATAAAAATGATGAGCACTGTGGTAAATCCAAACTCCTCTCAGAAATATGGTGTCTACCCTCACTCCCTCTCAACCAGAGATGAGACATCCACAAGCATAAGATTTTCCCAAGAATACCAATCATTTTCATAGAGAATAACATCGTTAATTTGTTTTCATCACATGATGCCTTTATGATTAAGCATTCATAGATTTGTGGCAAAATATTCCCCTTTTGTCATTTGTGATGGAATAAAATCAAAAAGTGAAAGCCAAAATCATTAAAAATACACTATATTGATTTATCTA
>APFE030105399.1:0-13565 GCA_000404065.3 Pinus taeda | reverse complement strand
AATGCACTCAACTAGTGCTACTCTAGTTAACTGAAGATTCCCTCATCAGAAACCCATGCATGTCTATTCTAAGAAAGAACCAGTTGAGATTAATGTTCAAGGGTAGTGTACTATCAATTGCATGTGTTTTCTCATGGAGAAAACTCATGCATGCAGTCAAGGATTCATCCTTGAAGATTGCGTAGTTTTGAAGCATTGGTTTTCCACTTGGTAATAGGCTAATCATCCACAAGGAACAATGCAAGGAAATAGGAGCTTGGAGGGTAGATAGGAAGGCTGGAGAGAAGCCAAGATTTCTTGTGAGCATATGTGAGGATTGTACTGAGAGCTGGCTAGCTGTGAGAGCTAAGGCTTTGTATAATTCCTATGTATTTCCACCATGTATGATAATACAATAGTGTGGGGTTTTTGGCTGAGGCTTTCCCCAAATTATTTTCATGTGTATTGTGCCATTGATTCTTCTTCTTCTGGTTATATTGTTCAGCTCAATCCTTAAGGTTCCACAAAATTATAGTAGAAGTAGGTTATAGCATTCTGCTTTGATTATATTGCATTATCGGGTTAACCTATCACATATTTTCTATATTGGAAATCATGTGACAAGGATGGGAAGAGAAATGAGGTTAACCGCATAGATTGGAGAATATGGGATGGACCAACTAATTTTGGATTTAGGGTTGAACACAAACGTTCTTCCGAAGCAGACATGGGAGCCCATGAGAAGGCCTACGCTACAATGGTCTCCTATCCAACTGTGAATGGTGAACCAGCAAAAGATAATACCTCTGGGGAGATTGCAGGGAATCACCATGGATATTGAAGGGGCAAGTGCACTAGCAGATTTTGAAGTGATAAAGATTGTTGATGACAATAATCCCTACCCCGCACTCATAGGAATCGATTTCACCACTGACATGAATGGCGTGATTAATCTGAAGAAGTACAAGATGATTTTTGAGAAAAAGTCTCTGCACATAGTTGTACCTTTGGACCCTGCAGAAGGATCGCGCTACATAGAGCCGGTGTGCGACTATGAAAGTGACGACAATTTGGATTGCATCTACAAGATAACCGCGTGATAGCAAGACTGGGTAAATCCCACCGCAGATGGGCAGACCTCATGGGAGCACGAAAGCTCCTGTACGTTGGATTTGGATGAAGAGATAGAGTGATGGAAGAACCAGTTACACAATGTAACCACGTGGAACTATAACATGATGACAAGATCACTGCATTACATATCGATGAAAGTGAGGGATCTGCCTACTTATGATGGGTTAAGTGAGGTATATGGTTTCTTGAACATATTTGAAAGGGAGGTGTTGGAACAACAATGTTTCGAGGCTTTGAAGTGGGTACTACTCTCTACGCCCGCGAGGTGGTGGGGTATGCACCAAGAAAGCTTTAAGGATTGGCACGAATGCAAGAGAATGATGCACATGTGATTTGGGAAGCCTTAGATGTGACTAACAGATAAATACAATGTACGGGATGGTTCGCGAGTACGTTTATCGAGGTGGGTACAGGCATATGGTAAACAGCTTGTGCAGATGCACATGGAATTCGCGTTGGGGAACACGGTCAATAAGCATGTGTTAGGGAGGCAATTGCGCGAATGGTCCCTTGAGTTGGAACGACATAGGGTGGAAAGAACAAGTGTGCAGAAGGTTATCCACGCAGAAGCATTTAACAAAGTATGCGAAGCACTGAACAGGATATATAATGCGCAGTGAACTGATTGGGACCTACATGTACCAGCAGTTTTGTGGGCTTATAGGAAAACATGCAATAAAATAATAGGATAGACACTTACTAGGCTAGCCTATGGAGTAAAAATTGTAATCCCAATGGAGTATATTATGCCTCTTCTGTGCATAGCAGTGCCCATGGATATGATGGTTTATGGAGGCTTGGAAGAAGGGATCGCGCAGCTGAATGAAGAAAAACATTTGGAACCTGATGAAGAGATCCAACAAGGTGATCTTAGGCTCCAAGAACTCATGAAATAAAACATGTAGGTAAGGGAGAAAAGTGCTCTGATGGAAGTGGAAGTCAAGAAGCTTGAGGAAGAAATAAAGAAGGATTTTCTCAATAATAAAATTGTGGTAATAAAATAGGGTGTGCACGATTACGTGGACAAAGTTGGGGACTACCAGTGAGAGTTGATCAGCTTGATGCCTTGGATTGGACTGTATATTACTAGAGGGATCACCGATGATGGCACAATGTAGATGGTGAAGTGTGTGAGGCAGATAGTCAAGTTAAAAAATAGGCTTTTCCTAGGAAAAGTGACTGATGGTTGGTTGAAGCCATATACAGGGGGCCCGACCACCTGACTAACCATGGGAAGCACAGTCTTAGCACTCCAGGCAGTTGAAAGGAGGCATGGTACTATAAACTGCTCTGCCCCGAGAGCTACACGATGTCAGGGCTACGGATAGGAGCAAAATGTCACGGGGTCCGCGACAGTGAAAGGGTAGTTGCACTGCCACACGGGTTGGCTGGCAAGTGACTATTATAGTCACTATTCACGATGTGATGCTTGGTTTGAGACCAAATGGAACAAGCGCCAGACATTTAAGGTGAGATTTGTGGGCAAGATTTGGGAAAATCTTCTGCTAAGGGAGCATTAATCGATCGGATTTGGGGGGAACGGTCGAATTTGAATTCAAAAGGCACTATAAATTGCAAAGAGTTGCCCCACAAACCACACTTGGTCTTTCACGAATTGAGTTGTCGTGCACCCAGAGTATTCTGAAGGGAGACCTATTTAACCTGTTGAGAGAATTGTTTGAGAACCTAGTTGAGCAGTCAAAATATTTCTGGACAAACAAAATGGTAGTGTTTGAAGAAGCTAGGGAAATCAGAGAAATAACCACCGAAGAGGCCGCGCAGGCCATGACAGTAGAAGATGCCCTTGAGAGCACAAGGATAGTTGTTGAAATCCCTGAATTGCTGCACACGCTGAGGCCCAAGAAAGATAAGCAACCCATGATTCCGATTTGCATGTCCCCTCGAAAGCCGCTGAGAACTAAATCGACCATGGAGGAAAAGGGGATAGCTATTAATCTAGAAACCGATGAGGAGGAGGAAGACCTCGAGGACACCCTAATAGAAGATGATGAGGACAAAGACATGGAAGAAGAAACTGAGGGCATGGACCCTCCAACCAAGCTGCCAGCGTATGTTCCTCTGTTCCTCCATGGAAGGGGAAGGCAAAGGTGCCCAAGGACCTAGATGAGAGCAAGAGCTCTCTGCAGACTCCGCTGCTACCAAACAATATCATTTTTGAAGGAGCGCACCTAGGATGGGTGACGAGTTTGAAGTTCGAAGATTGTGATCTCACCGAACATGAGAAATTCATTCACTTGGCAACCACGTAGCTCATGAATTCGAAGCAAAACACCACAGAAAGAGTCATAGAGTTGGATCCACGCAAGTGGTTACAAGGACTCGAAATGGAAGGGTTGTTGAACCTACTCTGGTTGTCGCACTACCATCATGCCCCAGTGACTATCTTCACCATCCGGTAGCTGCTCTGCCTGGTGCATGGTGGTTGTTTGTGGCTGGAGGAGCCCATCCACATCACAAACCACTTAATCCATAGAATTACCCAACTCCCCTGTAAAGGGGAAGACCTACCAGGCATTTCAGAGGGTAAAAGAAATGATTTGGCCATCACGAAGGCCATGAAAAAGAAATACAAGTTGGAGAAGAAAAAGAGGGGCTAAGAAATGTCTAGTATCAACAACAAGGTAGTTAGAGTTGCGACTCAGATATTTGCAGGTAAGGTCATGCGGAAGTGTTGCGCAGATGAGGTGCATGCGTCGGTGGTTGCACTTGTTGAACAGTGTGTAGAGGGGGTCCAATTTAACTTGTCTAAATTCTTGTGCAAGGAGTTCCTGGAGAATTTTCGTAATGCACAGGAATAGGGGAAAACCTTCCACTATGCATGGCTTCTACTATCCATAATGCTGGTGGCTGGGGAATTACTTGAGGACAGCTAGTTCCCCACAATTGCAAGGGATCTCCTGGAGGCCGCGAAGTATGCTTTGCTATGGGCCACTAAAGAAGTGCACCAAATCCAACACATTACAATATTCTGGGTGTTCATGGAGATGAACATTAGAATGGGGAATAACTGCAAGTTGCAGTTACTGTCCACTCTCTATAACAGCTTACAAAGCTTCATGGAGTTCAAGGCGAACTTCCACCACGTATACATCAAGGTGTGCAAGCACCCCACGAAGAAGTGGAATTAGATCCCGTACATGGCCACAGATGATGTTATCTTTGATGTACTTAAGGCATGGCTGCTGGAGTGGCATGCTCCAGCCACCTCCGTGACGGAACCGGAAAAGTCTACTGCACAACGAAAGAAGGAGGAGACAAAACTACGAATGGCACCACTGGCAAAAGAAAGAAGGAAAGAGGCAGAAACCAAAGCACAAAAGGTAGTAGAGAAGGAGCACGAGGGCCGGAAGTTGCCTTCCCCTGAGCATGAACACGAAATGGAGATAGAGATAGAGGAGGGTGGCAAAAACATACAAACAACGACAACACAGTTAAAGCACCAGCGCCCGAGAGAGTAGATGGGGCCACAAAAGAAGTCAAAAGAATCTAAGACTTCTTTTGACCTGATCACCCTCACTGAGAGAGACCTGCATGATATAGGGGAGATGGTGCATGAAGTCACCATGGAGGCCCTCTAGCAGTTGGTAGAGAAGAATTAGATTGTGTTGGAGGCCCTCCAGACATAGATTCAAGAGTTGTAGGTGCACACTACCAGGCTGGTACTCTCTTGAACAACCTCGCAGTAGGAATGACTGTGACTGAGGAAATGTTGCGCACCTGCATGACCAACACAATAGTGTTGCCAAATCCTGGAACTAGTTACATAAAATGAGGTGTATAGGCTTACAGTTAGTACATTGAAAAGGGTAGGAATCAACATGGCTACGCTCCCTTGGGAGACGCTCTATGTCCTACAGGATAGAGTGACTATAGAACTACGAGCTAGGGAGGGCCACGCACTACAGGTGTTGGGCGAACAAAGAATCAATATGGAGCAATTGAGCCTACAACATGATGAGGTTGTGGCATCAAACCGAAAAATGGTGCAGGTGGTTGAGAAGGCCTGCCAGATGGTCCCTGAGTTGGCCATCCCAACAGAGGCATGCATCCAGATGTTAACAGTAGGAGTGAGAGAGGTGCGAAAAAAGATGGCCAAGGTTGAGCATGAGCTGAACCTTTAGATAAAAAATCTATGGTTGAAGTCGTAGCCTTCAACTCCTCCATAGGTAAGGGAACAGTGCGCTAGCACCATTACATCAGGGGTGGAGGAAATTAGCAGTGCAATGAAGGACTACACCAAAATGTTGGAAGAGTCATTCAAGATCCTCACCACTCTGCAGGAGGACTTGAACATACATCACTTAGAGATAGAGGCACGTGAGCTAAAGCAACAATATGACAACATCAAGGGGACTGCGCAGATGGTGGCCCTCACACAGAGGCTCACGCAAATGCAATAGGAAAAAGCGCTTAAGGAGCAAGTAGATGCAGCGTGACATAGAGAAGCGATTTTGAAGGTGTGTGTCCAACCTTGGATCGAAGAGGCCTTCATAATCATAGCAACAATTGAAGGCAAGCTCACGCAGATGCAGGGGACGTAGGAGCAGATATAAGGAAGCAGTTTAGATACCATAGTCTTTGAACAGTGCATCTAGGAGATACAACAAGAGGTCACTCAGTGCATTGCCAACCTTGCAACAGTGCGAGCAAAATTGGGAGGTCTCCACATGAAGATCTCCGCACCGACAGAGTGACTCGAGGGCGAGTCACAATTTTTGTGTTGGGGGCCTGTTGGGTGCAGGATCCCTCGAAGGCAATTTTGGAGCTTAAAGCCCAAGTTTTGATGTAAAGACTCCGTGATTTGTGGTCATGGAGCACGAAGTTGTAATTAAGTCATAGGGTTATCTGCCCTTACTTTGTAATGTAGTGTCAGCTTGATATTTCTACCCATGGTCTTTGGACCATGGGATTGTATAAATAGAGCAAGGCTCTAAGTGTAAATGGACAATCAATCGATCCATGGAAGATCTAATGAGGAAGCGTTGAGTCTTTGTGTAGTAGAGTAGGAGAAGGCTCTACAGCTAAGTGTGCAGAGGCCTAGTAGTCCGCAACTAAGTGTGTGGACCCCTGCAGCTGAGTGCGCAGGGTAGGTTGAGTCTATAACGAGTTGAAGCATTAATAAAGAGAAGGTTTACAATATTTCTGTGTATCTTTTCCTGTTTTATGCATTGAAGTATATTGGGTATGAATTACACGTTTACTATTTATTTGTTGTGCGAACTTATATGAATGTGCTGAATAAGTGAATATAATATGAAGTATCTATTTACACGAAGATAAATAACTATTATAAGAAGATAAGTAAGATCCAAAGTGTAGTTTGGGGAAATAGCATAGATCACTACTTTACCAACATGAAAGCTCCTCAGCGCCTAGTTAGGGCTACGCAAAGGAAAATATAATAGGGCGCAAAGGCCTCATAGGTCAGGAAAGTGCGCAAAGTGACCTGCACAAAGGTATTCACAATTGGACTAAATCAACCCCTCAGACATCTCAAGGGTGTAGAAACTTGGTTCTAGCATCCCCCCATACTGCGTCAAGTGAGACCTCAGTTTGCACTATGCAGGTTGTTGCCAAAAGGGCCAGTAGTATAGGGATTTTTTTGGCTAAATAACTTCGAAACTAGGTCAAGCCCCATCAAGCCAACAATTTGTATGTCTTAGAAATGTGTATGGGAAAAGAGTAGCACATGGATTATGATGTTCTTATGAAAGAAAACATCCATTTGTAGGAGAATAGTAGTCATCATCTATTGGACAAAGAAATTGATTAGTTGTAGAGAATAATACAACAACATTCCAATAGAATATATGGAGGACAAAAGAAGAAAGGAAGATTGGCTAAAAATAATGGTACAGGTGAATGTAATGGTAAACTAAAAAATAAGGTGTGGAAGCTTGATAAGCTTAAACCAACAATGAATTGTGATGATAAGCAAAGAGTAGTAAGCGACATGAAAAAGACAGGAAATAATTTGAGAAATTTGATCAAGTGGGTGAAGCATCCCAGAAGGAAAGCATCGAGTATTTACATGGATGAATACTATAGAGCTTAAAGTTACAAGTTTTACAGTGGCAGAATTAATGAAACGGGTTTTAAGACTTTTCATCCTGGGGATTCTAATGCAGGAGCATCTAGACCTAGCTAGCAATGTGATGGTGTGTTCACATGTTGTGGCTAATGAGCATTTGGAGGAAAAATTGGTTACTTAATTTTTACTAATTGCAAATTGTAGGAATTTATAGGGTACGTTCCTTAGACAAAACACCAAAGGACACTGCTCACAAACAGATCACAAATCAGTACACTAGTATTCTTGACGTGGTTAAAACCCTTAAAGAGGGAAACAGTCCACGGCCTAAGCCAACACGACCACTTCAGGGAATTTATTAATAAAATAATGAAAATTTACATAAGCTTCTCTCATGAATGGTTACCCTACAAATGACACTCCATGCACTTTAAATAGAGATCATGGACCAATTGGGTATTAAGCCACAAACCAAGTGTCAGTAATACCAAGGAGAGAATGAACCGTTGGATCACTACATATCATGACCAACGAATTATAGGTTACAAAAGTACATAGTAAAGAAACACGCTTTACCTAACTCTACACTAGACCAAGTTATACTTAGCTATTTCCTATCTGTCGGAATATCCTAACATCCCCCCCTTAAGAATAGCTCGAGATAGGATTGAAGGATGTAAAAATATGACACAATAGGAGAAGGAAGGAGGCATTAGAGCCTATTCCCCCTTAGTGACAACTTTCTGAACTCCAACCATAAATCGAAGTTTAGTAAACTTCACCTCTGTGAGAGCCTTTGTAAAGATGTCTACAACTTGATCATTTGTTGAACAATATTGCACTTCAATAACATGGTCATGAATGAGATTTTTTATGAAGTGCATGAGTAGTTCAATGTTTTTGTTGCTTTGATGTTGGGCTGGATCTTTGCATAGTTGAATGGCACTTTGATTATCACACCAAAGTGTAGTCGGATGCTACTGCTGAAAGCTAAACTCTTACAGGATCTGACGAAGGCACGGGCTTCCTTACTAGATTCTACGGCACCACGATACTTTGCTTCTGATGAAGAAAGAAAAATGGCACTTTGTTTCTTGCAAGCCCATGTAATAGGTCCTGAACCAAGAGTGAACACATATACTGATGTAGACTTCTGATCATCAGGGTCACCAACCCAATCAGAATCAGTGAAACCAACCAATAGAGGAGATACTTCTGCACTACAATGAATCCCAAACTGAACTATACCTTGAACATAAAGAAGTATTATTTTAGCTACTTTCCAATGAATTTCATGTGGGTTTTGCATAAACTGAGCAATAAGGCCAACAACGAAGGAAAGGTCAAGGCAAGTATGGGTCAGATACAAAAGTTTTCCTACAAGTTGACAGTATAAGGTAGCATCAACTTCAGGGGAAGTGCAAGTGACTGAATGTTTGGCTCCAGATTGAAAGGGAGAAGGGGCTAGCTTACCATCTTCCATGTGAAAATGGCGTAGAAGATCACAGGCATACTTGGACTGGGAAAGGGAAATACCTTCCTTGGATTGCAAGACTTGAAGACCAAGAAAATAATGCAAGTGTCCTAAGTTTGTCATTTCAAACTTCTTTTTAAGGCTAGACTTCACATGGTTTATAAGGTTGTGATCACTACCAGTAAGGATAAGATCGTCAACATAAAGAACAATAACAATAAGAGACTTGCCCACTTTCTTGGTGTAGATAGTATTGTTAGAATGACACCTAGAAAAGCTAGTTTCTAAAAGAAAGCTATCGATTTTGGCATACAAAGCCCAAGCGGCTTGCTTGAGACCATAAAGGGATTTCTTAAACTGACATATAGGACTAGAGTCTATTTGTATAAAGCCAGTAGGTTGTTCCATATAGATTTCTTCATGCAAGTCCCCATGCAAGAGGGCAGATTTAACATCCATCTAATGGACTTCCCATTTGAAAGAGGCAGCAAGGGAAAGAATAAGGCGGATAGAGCTCATTTTGGAAAGAGGAGAGAAGGTTTCAGTATATTCAATGCCTTCAACTTGTGAAAAATCCTTAGCAACAAGATGAGCTTTATGTTTATCAACTTTTCCATCTGGTCCATACTTGGCTCTGTAAACCCATTTGCATTTAACAAGTTTTCATCCCTTTGGAAGATGAACAATATACCATGCATCATTTGCCAATAATGAATGATATTCTTCACTCATAGCTGCATCCCAATCTGGATGGCCTAAAGCTTCTACAAAGGTGTCAGGATCATAATTCGCCAAAGCTTGAGCTAGTAAAGAAGAGGCTCTATCAAACTAAGAACATGTACATCGTTGATCTGTAGGATCACTGACAAGAGCACCTATTGCATCCCAAGTAGCACGGATCCATTCTGGAAGCTGAGAAGCTGAAGGAGGATCCTAAGAAGGTTGGGGAGATTTGTCATCCTCGTTTTCATCATCTGAAGAAGAAATATTTTCAGAAGTAGAAGGGATAGTGAGAGATGGCACATCCACCGAACTAGGCTCGTAGGACGATATATTTTCAACAAACTTTACATCTCTTCTAATGATAACATTTTTGGACTTAAGTGGAATAAGTCTATATCCTTTGACACCTTCAGAATATCAAACAAAAATACATTTTTCACTATTAAGTTCTAAAGCTTTATGTTTCTCGTCTGGAATATGGGCCCATGCTTCACTTCCAAAAAAATGAAAGTGATTTACATATGGTTTAATTGAGCTCCATGCTTCTTTTGGAGTGATATTCTTTAAAACCTTAGTGGGAGTGCGATTTACTATGTAATTTGCACAATTAATTGCTTCTGCCCAAAAATTAAGACTAATTCCTTTAGATTGAAGCATACACTTAGCCATTTTCTTTAAGGTGAGAATATTCCTTTTAGCTACACCATTTTGTTGTGGAGTATATGGAATAGTATGTTGCATTTGAAATCCATTCTCAGTGAAAAAGTTGATGAATTTTTTGTTAACATATTCCCTTCCATTATCACATCTTAGCTTAAGAATTTTGATGTCTAGATTGTTTTTCAACAAAGGCCTTAAAGGCCAAGAACATGTTAAATACTTCACTCTTGAATTTTTAGAATTATACCCAAGTGCATTTGGAGAAATCATCAATGGAAGTTAAGAAATACTTGTTGTCAAATAATGAAACAACTAGAAGTGGACCACATAAATCACTATGCACAAGCTGTAAAGGGGCTGAGGCATGTCAAGAGACACATTTTTCAAAACTATCCCGATGATGTTGTTCGAGTACACATCCGGAACAAACACTATCCCTGCAAGATACCATTGGAAGACCTGTCACCATATTTTCTTTACATAGATTCTAAAGGGAGCGATAGTTTAAGTGACCAAATCACTCATGCCAAAGTTTTCTCACTTCATCATTATGAGAAACAAATATCGAGGGAAGATTTGATGACCCAAAGTTGTTAAACTTATACAACCTTGTAGAATCATCAGTAATGTCAGTAGCTAAAATCTGTCTTGGATCTCTTAGGTCATTATTTACAACATCGTGAGGTGAAAATTCAACGATTTTACCTTCACCTAAATAATTTATTTAATATACACGTAAAAGGTTGTAGGATAAGCTTGGAACACATAATACATCATTAAGTTGACCATTTTCTAGATGAATAGTTCCAGTCCCTAAAACACTAAGAGATATATCATCACCAACATATATATTTTTGGTGTTACAATCATTTAAAGAAGAAAACATGGCTTTGTTTCTGTCCATGTGATAAGAAGCTCCATAATCAATGAGCCAGTCATGATAATGAGAAGAAGAAGATACATTTAATTCATAACCAGACTGAGATGCTTGACAACCACATGAAGAAAGTGTTATTGCTCAAGATGAAGTTGATGTTGAAGAGTGCTCCAAATGGATGTTATGCTTCTTCATTGTTGCTTCCAAGGCTTCCGTCTTTTTAAAGCATTAGGGTTCTAAGTGGCCATCTCGATTACAAAAGTGGTAATTTTTATCAGTCTTCTTCCCTTTGTTTTTATTTTCCTTATCATTTTGTTGAAATGATTTTTCATTTTGAGGCTGAAATTGCTTACGACCCTTGTTTGGTTTAGGACCATTGTTTTTAGGATATTGCTTCTTATGATTCTTTGAATTTGGTTATTGCTGGGTGGCTAAGGCTTTCTTAGAAGAGTTTCCAAGATTAAGAAGACCAAGATATAAGATATTTTCTTGTTCTCTTATTAAATAATCACAAAAGATATCAAAAGAGGGGGACTTGTCCTTGAGAAATAAAGGCTTCTCTAGTAGAATGGAAGGTGGAAACAAACACAGAGTATGATGGTCCTAACTTAGTAAGAATGGAATAGATAAGGCTACCATCTTCTTTCTTAACCTTAACACCATCGAAGAGAAGTCTAAGGGTCTTGAACCTAGACAAAAAATCTTCAATGGAAGAAAAATTATTGGGGTCCAATGTAAGCAACTCATTTTTGAGTTGATGGGCTCTAATTTCATTTTTAATTCCAAAAGATTTAGTTAGTTGTTTCATTGATTCATTAGGAGTATCAATTTCTGTGATATGGAATCAAAGGTTTGGAGAAATAGACATCCCTATCAATCCACATGCTTGATCTTGTCTATTTTCCCATTTGGTTGCCTTATCTTCATCTTGAGGTTTGGTTTCTTGGCTTGACGCTATTCTGTAAGGACCTTTACTTCTAAGTAAATCCACAATGTAGCACCATCATTGGAAGTAGTTGGGGCTATCAAGAATAACTTGGTATGGACTTTCCATTTTAACAGAAATTGAAGCCATAGATGCTGAGACTAAGTGTTCCAATGGAAATATCTCGAAAAATTAAGCTGATTAAAAAAAAACAGCTCTAAAAACGGCTTCCAAATGAAGACATTATGGCTTTTTAAAGAAAAGTTGTAGAAGATGCCGACGAAGTGCGTGAATGTGCAGAAATGAATGATAATGTTATATTAAAAAAAAATCCCCCCCCCCCTCCCTTTCCAAACATAAATATAATTAGCTTACTTTTAAAAAATATTATGTGACTCGCTTTTATAAATAAGTAAAAGTCACTTTTACAATGGTACTTTATGAGCTATCCACTAAATTGTAGTTTAAATAAAAGATAAAGAGACTTTATAATTATAAGTGACTCACTTTTTATAATGGGTGAGAAAACTTTTACATAAAGTAACTTTAAAACATAAGCTACATGTGATTTTTGAAAAAGTAACTCAACAAAAAAAAAGACTTGAACCCAAGACCTCTATTCTCATAAAGTAACTTTGGACCAAGTGAGCTAGTTTAAAAGGTTAGTAATTTTTGGAAAAGAGGAAGGTGTTTTTTTATTTATTTATGATATTTTTAGTCACTAAAGCTTTAGGGTGCGTGCTTTCTTCAGAAAGCTCTTTTTTTGCCTACAAAACAAAAACCACAAAACACAACACAGACATACAAAAAAAAAACATTATGGTTTGAAGTTAGCTTTACCTAGAAACAAAAAAAATTTCCTCAATGTTTTTGATTTTCTGAGATCACACTAAGGTGTGGCGGAAAAGAGCATATGCATGAGAAAAATCCTTCCATTCTGTTTCTGATTTGCCCAGATCGCACAAATTCACGAGGCAAAGAGCATACGTAGAAATGAAAGGTATAGATCCGGTAATAAAAAACAAAGAGATAAATAAACTGAAATAAACAGAGAGAAAATAACTAAAAACTGCAAATAAACATTGTATACCTCCAAATCTTAAAAATGACATCGCTAGGGCTATCGTAAACCTTTTTGCGTGAAATGAAAGGGGTTCCTCACTGGAACATATGCTCCTAACACAATAGAGTAGTCCTATTGGCCCGAAAGCAGTTAGAAATAGTAGATCTAGGAAACGACAGTCGAATGCAGTTCTATCAGCTTCAGATTTGGATCACCAATGGATGTGGCCCTCAAATAGCTCTGATACCATCTAGGAATTTACAAGGTAAGTTCCTTAGACATAACACCAAAGTACATCTCTCACAAACAAATCACAGATCAATACACCAATATTCTTGACGTGGTTAAAGCCCTCAAAGAGGGAAATAGTCCACGGCCTAAGCAAACGCGACCACTTTAGACAATTTATTAATAAAAGAATAAAAATTTACATAAGCTTCTATCATGAACGGTTACCCTACAAATTACCCTCCATGCTCTTTAAATAGAGATCATGGACCAATCAGGTGCTAATCCATGGATCAAGTGTTAGTAATACCAAGGAGAGAATCAACCGTCGAATCACTACATATCGTGACCGTCAGATTGTAGGTTATAAAAGTACATAGTAAAGAAACACACTTTACCTAACTCTACACTAGACCAAGTTATACTTAACTATTTCCTATGTGTCGAAAT
>APFE030105391.1:52017-64366 GCA_000404065.3 Pinus taeda | reverse complement strand
ATAGTGATGCCCCCATCAGTGTTGTAGTTGTATCCCTTCTTAATATTGTTGTGCCCCTATTGTCCCCATATTGTTATTACTGTGCCCCATAGAATCCCTCTATTGCTATTTTTATGCCTTTATATTATTATTGTTAGGTCGGCTTGGTTATATTGTGACCCCGTATACTCCTATATAGAGAAAGGAGGTTTTTTCATTTGAATCATCCAAGAATTGTTCATTTGTGTAATGTAAAGGAGGTTGCCCCCTTGAAGAGGCTTATTTCTAAGGCGTTCATCTATCTTTTCTATCTTTTTGTGAGCCGATTTCATAACACCTCCAAAATCTCATTCTCCAAAGGTGTCTCCAGAAGCGCAATGCCTGTCAAAAAGAAGGACAGAATGTTGATTTTTGACCCCTTTTTCTCATTTTTCTCAAAATTTGAGTTGAAAATTTTGAGGAAATGGGTTTTGAGAGGAGGCCATCATATTTCCAAAAGTTCAAACCATTTTTCGTTTAGAGCTCTAAGGAATATGTAACTAGTGCATTTTCCTGAATTTGAACAAAATTTCACCAAAAACCGAAAATGCTCAAAAAAATCCCAAAATTGGTCCAGAAGTTCAAAATGAGGTGTACTATGCTATCATGGATGCCTCAAAAAACATCTCCAATTTTTCCTTCTCATATTTTCATTTTAGGGTTTCCTTCAGCTTGTTTTGCATTTGTTTGACCTTGATGTTACAAATCTTGTTTCTAGTTTGGTAGTGGTTGGCCATGTGCCTCAACAGTTTTTTATCCCTATTATCATTTTCATGAAGCTTATCTAGATGTTCATTGACTTCGTCTATCTAAAATTCCCTGCCTTCATTGATTTCCATAACAATTTTGTCTTCACTGCTCAAATCCTTTACTAGTAGGTTTTGGTCTCTTTCTTTCTGCAATGCCTTTTTGAGACCCATTGTCCTGGCCTCTTCCTCCCAACCTGTTTCTCATTTTCATCATGCTTATCATGCTCTAGCACCACTTTACCTTTGACCTCTTGCCTCAACATCTTGAATTTCTCTTTTTCCATCATTAGTTGTTTCACCTTAAGTTCACTGTTTTCTTGCTCAAGGAAAGAAATGATAAATTTGTCCCTTTCCAAATTGTCCTGGAGCTCCATGATATGGGAATCCTTCTATTTTATAGCTTGTTTCAAGGTTGAATGATCATTTACTGCCTCCAAGTAAACTAGGTCAAAAGCATGCTCAATTAGCTCCTCATCCTGCAAATGTGATCCTTGTTGTGTTGATGTAGAAAGCTTGGCCCTTTCCTCAACATGAGGAGCAAACACAAGTCTTTTTCCTCTCTGGTATGTTTTGGTCACCTCAGATCTAGGTGCCTTGGGAACCTCCTTTGATTTATTTGATGACCCTACCTCCATAGGTTGTGCTAATGTGTCTTGGTGTTGGCTTGGTGAAGTAGTCTCATGCCTTTGCAAGGCTGCTTCAATAAAGGTATCCCATGCTATGTTCTTTTCTGCCAACTAATGGAGGACTACAACCTTTATCAAACTGTGGTGGAAAAGGCTAGGGTAATGGTCTTTTTTTTTCGTTTGCACCTTTTCAAACATTTTGATGACACTTCTACACAAGTAGTTACACAAGTTAAGCGGTTTTATAGCTGTGAAGTGCATGAGCAGCCTAATGTGATATTCATACAACCTAGAAAACCTCCCCTCACAAGTGAAAAACTTCATCACAACCTTCATCTGTGGTGCATGCTTTTCCAGCAAGTATCTGAATGGAATGATGTGTGAATGAGCCTCTTTGTAGGGTGATTTCAAGAAGGGTTTGTATTTCTCAAGGTCTAGGCTCATGAATTTGAACCAATACTCCCCATGATTTGGTATCCCTGTGGAACGACATATAGCATCAACTAAGAATGTGAAATTAAGCCCTGCAATGGTGGCCTCTTCTCCTTTCAGATTGGTGGCAATCAAATCAGTGAGCTTCTCATGAAAACTTACCTCTCCCACCCTTTGACAAAACCCTAGGTAGTTGACATATTCAAAGCATTATCTTATGAATGGTGAAGAATTGATCTCATTGCAATTTGTGTGCTAATACCTCAGAATCTTCCCCCCTTTATGATGTTTTTTTTCTCTGATGGTGAAGAGTCTCCTTCCATTTTTGAAACCCTAGATGATAGGAAAGGGAAAAAAACAGTGAAAAGTGATTGAAGTGGTGAAATGAGGGAGTCAGGGAAGGGAGATGGGAGTAGGGAAATTTTGGGAGATGGACAGGGGTTTTAGGAATCCTTAGGAAGTTAAATGAAGGGAAATGAATTAGGGAGATGAGCTAGGAAATTTAAACATGGTCCTAGCTAGGGAAACTACCCAATTTAGTAGATTAGGGCTAGGGTTTATAGGGACGTGAAGTAGAATGAAGGGAAATGATTTGTTGGTGAATGGGGATGATGAGTTGCATGCAAATAGAGGTATAGGGATAGTTATTTTAGGGTTTCAAAGCTCCAACTGATCATTTGCAAGCTCAAAACATGAAATTCATAGAAAACCCTAGAGGACTAAACTCACAATCATTTGTTTTTTTTGCCAAAGGAAGAGGGGATGCAAAGGAGTGTACTTACCTATTATGAAGCTTAAAGGATTGAAAAACTGGATTTAAAGGCTTGAAAACTCGAATTTGAGTGATTTTTTGCAATTCTGAGAGACTTTGCCCCGTGCGCAACGCAATTCACCAATTCACAACGCCACCTCCAGAAACACAACGCCTTGTCTGTAAGCGCAGCGCCAAGCAAAATTTTCAAACTGGACTGAAAAACCCATGTTTTCTCACCTGAGGAGGAATTAGCTCGATGACAAGGTAAGATAAGAATGTTGATGGAATGTGTATGAATCTCTTTGGCCTTTTATAGACATAGAATAATACTCTTTTGAGTGATAACGGGCCTCACATGTCTTTTTAAAACATGACTTCCATTCTTTTGAACCTGGCAGCCTTGGACATTTGTAACATGGACTTTGTATCTCCTTTTGAATAGTGTACCTTCTTTTTGGAACTTTGAAACTATAGCTATGAAGTACTTATTACATATATAAACATGAAATTACATCTGAAATCAGTATTTATTGAAAATATTTGCTTATCACAACTCATCCTATGCCAGATTTTATGCATGAAATGAAAGTGTTGGTGACCTTGAAAGCCTAATGACCTAATGGAGACACTAGACTGAGTGAAATCATGATGATTATGAGAGTAGCATATACATTATACATTTAGAGATTGACTTAAGACCCTTTTCCAACCAAGAGAGATGTCAAATTTAATTTGAAAATATTATAATTCAACCTAAGACCGTAACCAATAGTGAAAAGAGTAATTTTGATCACTGGTGATTAACATGCCTGACAGGCATTAACAAAGCTCATGCACTTCAACTACATGCTCCCCCCTAAGGCTAAGTTGACTTCAATTTTTCTTTGAGGTCTCTTATTCCTCCTTCTTTTTCCAAACCCTATTTTTTTTATTTCTGGTCTAATGATCTCCTTCAAACTTCCTTTTCAATCTACTATGCATAAGCTTCTTCTTTTGACTGGATCACATAAAGGAACTGGGCAGTTTGAAAACTTTGGCCATGTGCCAAATATTATCACAAATAAAACACCTTATGTGCCCAACAAATGGAGGAAATGGCTTAAATATTTTGTTGATCTACCTTCTAATCTTCTTCATCTTTGCATCATCCCTGAATCCATGGCCTTATGTCGAAAAACATTACATAAGTAACAATAGCCATAAACAAAAACATTATACCTAATGATTGATAGGAGCGACCTTCCTTGACTGATTTCTTGAGAATGCTCCTTTTTTGGCTAAGAATATTTAATCTTTCTACTTCTATAATCAGTTGAAATGTGTCCAAGTTTTTGATAGCTGAAACACCTAACATTTCTTACACCTTTTCTTGACACAATCTTTGACTCATGATTTTGATGTTGGCTCCCTTTCTTACTAAAAGCTTCTACTTTAGGATCTTTTATTCTTGCTTCATTAGATCCCTTTGAGTTGGCTCTACTCTTTTCTAACGCTTCTCTTGTTGAAAGCACCTTAGCCTTTTCTCCATCATTTCTTCTGATTTCTTCTTCATGTAGTGCATGCAACCTATCCTAGATCTCTCTTGCAGCCTTGAGATCCATTATTTTCTCAACAACCAGATCTTCAAAATTATTGTGCATTACACATTTTTCATGTGCATCCCATAACTAAGCTTGTTTTGAAGGGGTTTTATCACCATAACCATTTATCACCACTTTCCAAACTTCAAATCCTTAGGCAGATATTTCTAACTTTACTTTCTTTCTCCATGCTCAGAAATTTGCAGCATTAAGAAGTGGAGCATCTTGATAACCCATGATTCGCCCATATCCACCTTCCAATGATTATGTTGCACAAAAATGTATTGACTCTTATACCACTTGTTAGAAATCAAATCACTACTAAGAGGGGGGGTGAATCAATAATGTTAGGGTTTCAAAAACAATCTTCAAAATGCAAAACACTTAGTAAAATCTAATATTAACTCAATAGATTTCAATATTTAAACGCAACATAAAACTAACACATAAACACCATAACATATATTAATAAAATCATGCACATGGAGACACAAATATTTTTAGTGGAAACATCGAAGGGACAAAGACCACCCTGTTGCTATTGTGCTACTCTTATTTTTCTATTATTTGTTAAGAAAATATTTACATAGATCAGTCAACCACTACCATCTAGGAGACACAACCCCAACTATATTTTGTTGGCCATTAACAGCTAGGAAGCACCAACTTCTTGTCAACTGATTGTTGGTCACTACCAACAAGAAGCCATACTCCTATCTTGGCAAGCCACCACTTGTCAGAGGCCCCAACCTCCTCAACCTCTATGCAGACCTCATTTCAAAATTTTCAAACTGGGCCCAATGATCCTCTCAACATGAACATTACAACAAAATCTCAATTCTACAACCAAATTGTGACTCTCTAACCACTAAGCAATGCTACAAATGTACAAGAAGCATCATTATGCATTATAGCTCACCACTATCCATCACTTACATAATAAATTTATATCCAATTCTCCTTCTTAACAAAATGGACTGAATCAATTCATTAAATTCATTCCATACCCCATGATGACCATATCAAATATAATTAATTAATTAACCATTTAAGCTCTCACACCAGATATCATGGACAAAACCCTTGGTAATTTCCCGTGGTTTTTCATTCCGCTCTCAACACTCAACACTGCATATCCAAACATCTACAACCAATCGAACACATGATAGCCAAACATCTGCAACCAATCAAACACATGATAGCCAAACATCAACAACCAATCAAACACATGCTACAAGGTTGATATTAATTCCAACCAAACACTATTGGTGCCAACAACAATGATTGAAGTGAAAGAGTCGGACAAGGAACATGGGAGTATACTAGAAAACAAATCTCTTAAAAAATCAATAGAAAAATACCAAGGGATAAACTTGTTTCTAAGAAAAACAACAACAAGAAGACAATAACTAAAGTCATTGTATTGTCACCATAACAAAATCCTGAGCTAAAACTAAGAAACCTAGAAATTGATGTTGCACAACATGAGATCTATGATTGCAATGAATCCCTAGAGAAGGATACACAATAATCAATTTTTTATCAAGTACCATCCCCCTCTACTTACATTCCACCACCATTTTCTTTTAAAGAAAAATAGGTGGTAGAAAACCTAAAAGAGGAAATCAAAGAATTAGAAGTTTGAGACCATCATATAAGGAATGAAAATAAAACATCGAAGAATCATAATCAGAGGATGTTAGGAAGAATGCAGATGTGGTATCAAAAAAATCAAAAAATAAAATAAGTTAATAGAAGACTTCATATGAAGGTTAAAATCCTGAATGCTAAAATTTTGATGAAGAATCCTAGATAGTAAGTTTCAATTAAAAAGCAGAGAATGTCAAATAGTAATTTGGAAATTCTAATCCAAACCACAAAAACTTTGCAATTGTAAAGAATGACTTCAAAATTTTGAAATTTTGACTTCTTATAAAAACATGCAAAACCTATAATATAGAGAATGTTAGACCCTCAAAATAAACTGTTTTTATCACTATTCTACCATCATTGTGTTCATCATACTCCTTAAGAAATACCATGTTACACTCTTTTGATATCTTTTTTATAAAAAAAAACATGCTATGAACTACAAGATCATACACCAAGTAATATTTAAGAAACAATGTCTATTCTTCATACATTTTCATATATTCCTTTATAAAAGTAGTTTAAATGATGTAGTTACACATTAACAATTATATAGTTAAATATAATTTTATAGGCATTTATTGATTTCGTAATCCACTCTCAAATCGAAATGGGTACAAGGATGATAAAGGGAGATTGAAAGTTGAAGATTATTACAAATGTAAACTTCAAGCTTCTCCACCTATCAATTTTAATTGTGTTCCAGTGCTTTCCAAGGAAACGTAGGAGCAAATTCGAATGCATGGTCAATGGAAACCATATGGTGGCAGAGGACATGGAATGGCAGTTGAACTCAAACTCAATAGTGATCAAGACATATTAGATAATGATAATAGGATCCATGCATCTAACGATAAATTTCTCATACATGGATCCATCCTTGTATTCATAAAATTGGAAAACTGATATCATATTGAAACTGTTCCAAAATATTACACAATACATCGTAATGATGTTTATTTGAATTGTATAAATTTCCTTGGTATGGACGATGAGAAATAATCTTTAATTCTGAAAACATTACAATCTCTGTTAATATTAATACAATCTCTATTGTTCGGGAGTTAATGCGCCTGTGCAAATGCATTTTATGAGTTGTTTTATATTCTAAAGTTTTTAACAATCCAAAGCTTATAAGAGTTTTCTAGCAATGCTTGACTGATCCAATAGAACCCCCTATGTAAGGAATGTGTTGCTTATTCTTTGTTATGAATTTCCTTTAATTCTAGTTGAGTGAATGTCTGTTACTTGAGTGAATGTCTGTTACTTTAGTTATTTTAAATTCTTAGTGTTTACGGTTTGTGGAATGCATAGTAAAGGCTATTTGCATGAACTATTAAAAGTGATTGAAAGAATTGTTTGATTTTATTGTAAAAATTATGATTAATTGAATTATTTGTTTGAATGATTATGTAACTTATGAAAAGAAATCTTTATAGAGGGATGGTTTTAAGTCATTTAGAACTAGTTTTTATTGAATTTTTTAAATTATAGTTAAACTTTGTTTTTTAATTAATGATAGATAGTTTACAAAGTGATTTTCAGTAGGTAAGTTAGAAATTAGGTCTTACATATATTTTGCATTAGACTTCATAAGTTCACAAACTTGAATTGATGATTTAAGTGTAACTAAATTCTCAAATGATGGAATTAACTAGCACTTATCACTTTTGTTATGTTATATAATTGTCAAATATGGGTTTGCAACATCTATGGAAAATCATGGAGAAAGAGAAAATCCATAAACAATTACAACCTATAATTTCAAAATTAAAGGCAATACACCTTATCTTATTATAATAGATGAGAGTTTCTTACCCATTGAGAGCACAACTATAACAAAGTACTTGATGTACAAGAACAAATTAAACATAAAAGACAAGATGTTTCTTAAAATTGCTTCAAACTTCAACTAAAACCACACACTACTCAAACAAGGTTAGAACAAAGATGCCAACTCT
Source organism: Pinus taeda (assembly GCA_000404065.3). Lineage (NCBI taxonomy): Eukaryota > Viridiplantae > Streptophyta > Pinopsida > Pinales > Pinaceae > Pinus > Pinus taeda. The sequence goes on along the minus strand of APFE030105391.1, from coordinate 56,596 downwards.
TGGCTAAAACATTGGGAAATAAATTTTATAAGGAAAAACTAGGATGTGATAAAGAATTAGAGGATAAAAGAAAATTGAGACACTATGAAAAAAAAATGATCAAGTGCAAACTAAAAGATTAGAAGTGGCTATCTTTTGGCAAGCAGAAAGAAGAAAATAATGTTGGAGAGATAAGAACACTCTAACAATCTCTATAAGAAACAAAGCATTGTACAATTTCAAACCTTTAAACTCATCAAAACCATAATGACTTATGAATACTTTTAAAAAACTTTTAAAGCACAGAATTAAAATTCTAAAACAAATCAAACAATAATTTAACTTTATTATGCTCCAATAAAGCATAATTTAATTTAAGTGAACATTAATTATCATCATTAAAATTAAATTAGAAAGCCTTAGCCTGCTTGTTATATGTTTTGGAGCTTTTTTGGACAATTTTTCCATTTGAATCTGCCCAGAATCCGATAGGGATTTGTTGGAATCACAAATTTGAGTTGTAAGCTTTCCATAATCCTAGTGCCTCGGGGTATTTTAGGGTGTTGATATGCAATCAAAAACACATTTTAAACAACAAAAAATGGCGATTTCACAAAAAAAATGTTTCTATCAAAAACTTCAAAACATATAATAATTAAACGAATCTAATATTATTTTGTTTTTTTAAGTTTGGTTGGTGAGACATGTCCGAGGAGATTGAACTTTTGATTACTTCGATACACAAGGGTTTCCAAACATGTTTTTTGCCAATTGTGTTACCACCTGCAGACAATCCAATATGAAAATTTAATTTAATTAAATATCTAATAAATGAACTAAAACTTTGTAATGTTTAATTAATTAGTTTATCTATTGCAGATTGCATACTAAGGCTAACATCAATATTAAATAGTAATTTTACATAAATTCTCTGTTATTTCTACCCTTTTTATCATAATATTATTATAAATTATTAATATTATAAAATATATTTGCATAAAATTACTTAACTTGGGTATTTTGAGATGCATTTATTTTAATTTCATTTTCTTGAAAATTTATCAATATTAAATCAATTTTAAATTAATTATATTTATAATATATATGAATGAGAATCTCGGGTTTCAAATCGACGAAGTTACACTTTTAGTGGGAATTAGTTTTCTTTCTCATGAGGGTCTGAAGAAATCCATCCAACTTCAAGATATGGCCAATCATAGGAGTTCTTATTCTCTTCAAAATCTTTCCAAGAGTTTAGATGAGGATTTTATCCCAAATTTGGTGAATTTTATGATCTTTGTATGACCATTCTCAGGGGGTTATTTCTGCATACAAAGCCTCAGATCTCATCTCTTCAATCGTTGCCCATCAGTTGTGAATCTCTTATAGTAGTTTTCAGCTCATATATGGCGAAAGGTGGCTTCGGAACCTAAAATCCCCTAGAGAATATGGAATAGCCAAGTATACCTTTGTTTCTCTAATCAACATATTGAGAAGTGGAACCAAAGGATGGGGGGAAACTTGCTCCTTCTAACCCAATACTTTTAATGAATTTCTCAATCCATTAAATTCATCTTTGAACCCCAAATATCTATCAGGTCTAACATTCGTTGTGGATAAGACAACAGATACCCCATCTCTTGAAGTGAAAAATGTTTTAACCAACTTCGTGGCTACAAATTATGACTAACATGTGTGGTGTTCTTCAAAAATTTAGAGGATCGATAAAAGTATTTTTACTAGGGACCCTAGTTTTGGGGTTGTTTGTAGCCATGGTTTCCTGACTTTAATTCTCTTTCCATGATGTCTTTGACAACTCTAGTATGGGTAAGGATTTCTAACATTCCCATCCATTTGACACATTCATATATCTTAGAAGATGTGGGAAATTTAATAAACCGCTTCATCAAAATAAACACTGAAAGGCTTTCAAAAGGAATTCTCACATTTGTTTGCATATGTGTCAAAGTGAACCCGAGTAAAGGGTTGTCGAATAAAATCCTACTTGAGTGGAGTGACTAGGATTTTATACAACCGTTGGATTATGAAAATACCACTTTCCACTACAGGACTTGTCAACAACCTGATCATCTTCAAAATGTATGCCCCTTTTCGCAATGGCTTTTTCCCCCTCGTATTCGAGGAAAATGAGTTGTGGAGGGAAAGATCAAAAGGGAGAAAAAGGTTCCAAGAATGCATCATGTCAAAATCAAGACGACCTTTAGCAACATAAGACATCTACTGCCAAATCAAATCCTCCAAACTCAGCTCAGCCACAAGAGCACCAGCTCATCCCTTAATAAAGGAGACCCATCCTTTAAATGAAAAGGAAAGAGACTCAACCATAACTGTGGCTTTTATAATGAGTGAGAAAAAATGTACCCACGAGCCAGATCAATCGGATAGCAACAAGAAAATGACAAATATATAAAAACCTTCAAGAATAGAATCATCCCAAAAAATAATGCCAATGCTCCCCTATAGTTGTTTCTGATAATTATGCAGAATGTATTGACAACCGCAAAAAAAATAAATAAATAAATAAAATAAAATAAAAATAAAAATTCCTTTGATCAATTTTAATTGATGCCAAATATAATAAATATAGTTTGTTATATTGTACTTATTTATAATAAATAATATATTGTAATATAATATTTGAGACAATATGAATAATTTTAAAAAAATGATCATTAAAAAAATAAATAAATATATTTATAATTAATAAATCCGTGATTAATTATTATATTTTTTATTAAATATAAGTGGTAAAAAATTATAATATATAGTAACTTAAAATAGTCGGATATCTCCTCGGTCCAATATCATATATATAACTCATCCTAGCCTTCTATTTAATATCATATCAATATAACTTCTCCTAGGATATATCATACAAACATAACTTCTCCTAGCTTTTTATTTAATATAAATGCCAACATAATATTGCTTTATACCGTGTAAGATATATAACTATGTGGCCTTCACCATTATTTGGAATTTTAAAGATAACTGCACTTTTTAAAGATAAATGCACATTCTAACACATTTTAAGTGTCTTCTTTAAGAGAAGATGCTAGAAATGTAATACTATTCAATTCGCGAAATACGTCCTTGCAAACAATCACCATGTTGAACTTTGTATCTATTGTGCTTTGTTATAGAGTAAGCTTATGATAAAGTTTAAATAAATTGTGTATTTATTTTTGGGAAATAATTTTGACATGGTGCGTAGAACTAATTTTTGGAATAGAATAAAGAGTTAAAATTTCATTTTGAGTTGAGAGTTGGTATAATAAAGTTGTATAGGGATATTATTGTTAAGTTTAGGAATAAAAGAATTTAATTGTATTGTATGAGTTAAGCAAATTTATTTTATTTTTTTGTATATACATTAATAAGTTAAAAGGTTATTTGAAGCAAGCAAGTTGTGTTAATTTAAATCTTAATAGTATTATTTTTTTTTACATTGACGATAATGTTTTATGGTGAAGATTTTTTATTAACTTGACAAGAAACTAAAATATTTTAAGGATTTATGCTCTAGTACAGGTATGGTTGTTAGCATTGGCAAAACAAAAAATATGATAATTAAATCCAAAAAGTTCACTTACACTAATTTTGTGTATGGCAACAACAATTTGGAGGAAATGACTTTGTACAAACATCTTGAAATCGATCTTCATCATAAAATTAATTAGAACTATGGCATTGAGAAAAAAATAAATAATGGGTCAAAAGTTTATTATGGATTTGGGAAAAAATAGGTAAGTCAAAAAAACCTTTGCTTATGAGTATAGAAGAAAATTCTCTTTGAGGCTTTCATCACCCTTGTTATGTTATATAATTGTCAAATTTGGGTTTATAGCATCTCTAGAAGTTCATGGAGAAATGAAATACACCCTACCTTATCCTCATAGATGAGAGTTTCTTCTCCATTAACAGTACCACTATAACTAGGTACTTGATGTACAATAATAAAATTTTCTAGGAAATCTTAATTTTCTACTTCATGTTCCCTTTTTTTCACTCTCCTATTCCACTTTATTGCTCTCATATCATTCTCCTATCTCATGTCCTCCCCTACTCCTTGACTTTGGTATTCTCCCCCATTTCCCTTCTCAATTGAACCCTCCCGACCCCTTCTTCCCTATTTTCCCTATCCTTTCCTTTCTTCCTTCTCTTTTTTTGTTATGTTTTCCCTCCTTTTCTTATATATATATATATATATAGATAAGAATAATTTATTATATATATATATAACATAATTTTATTATATTAATTATAGTAATTGCAATGCTTTTTTTCTTTTCCAGGTCATAAGAGTTTTAAGATGACTGGCATGCCTCACCTATGGCATGAGTAGACATGACCCAAGGGCATCTAAGTCATCAAATCATAGGGGATCGCACCTAGCATGGGCCACACTAGCCCATTGCATGGCTATATTTTTTCCCATGGGGTTTCAAACCAATGGCATTTTCACCACATAGTGCCTTAACAGAACACCCTATCACCTTTTGTTCTACGTCCCACGGGCTAGTAATTGTAATATTAATAATAATATTATTATTATTATATGAATATAAGATAATACTTA
>APFE030105391.1:8822-24031 GCA_000404065.3 Pinus taeda | reverse complement strand
TTGTGCTCAACGTTTTAAGTATAAATAGAGGTGGCCTTTAAGTCATTTCAACACACACTTGGGATCTCTTTCTCTCTAATTGTCTTTGGGTTTTAGTAGGAGAAGAGATCCTAAGGGATAACGTTGCCCTAATGGAGAAAGGCTCTATGTTGCCCTAATGAAGAAGCCCTAACGCAGTTAATCAAAGAAGGCCTTACGCAGTCAAAGGGAGACCCTCACCACTGTCATGAAGGAGATTGAAGTAGGCTCCCTCGTTGTCCTATAAGGGTTTATTATATGCCCTAAACTGTTATGCGCTCAAGCCCTAGCCCTAGCCGCAGTTCTAAATGGAGATATTTGTTTTGAGGCCACAGTAAGGGAGGCTAGGTAGCATGGGTTGGAGCACTGTTTCATGGGTTGAACAAAGTCCAAAGTCTGTTGTAGGAAGCCGTGATGCTCGCTGTACTAGGCCGAGGCCTTGGGAGCTGAACACTAGCTTGTTTAAAGGCTAACGGATGGTTTGTATCATTTTTGGAGGGTGTCGTGAGCAGAAGTAGTGTTGTGTAGTAGGCCACATACCATACCACTACAACAAACCTAGCGTTGGCAGATTTGAGGGCTATCTTGAGCCCTTACCTTCAGCGTGGAGGAGGAGCATCTATCCTTGCCTAGTCTGCAGTCTTTGAAGGGTTGTTCGAGGACTGTTGAGAGGAACTTAGGGCTGCAGTAGTATGCCCAAGTGCCCTAAACAGAACAGTCAAGAACAACAAAGTGTCAAGCAAATTTGAAGCAATATTAAAGGTGCATTGGGTCAAGGATATTGACCAGATTTGGATCAGACTTGGAACAGCCTATGGGAACCACATGTTGGGTGAACATGGAGCGTTGAATACCCCAAAGGAGTGCAGCCTGATGTGATGAATGTTGTGACATAGACATCATAGTATATGACAGTTGTATACATAGTACAGCATAGTGCTATCAAGTGATGGGTAGCAATGCAGCATAATGTAAAAAGGGTGCATCGTGGTATGACGCATAGTACAATACTATGTATGATGCAGCTACATGGTTGGATGCTACATGTCTTCATGCAGCAATTAAATACAACAAGCTTATACATGGGACAACTGCAATGACATGAGGACAACTACAAGTGGGACAACTGCAAGCTCGGTGACACATGGGACAACTGCAAGCTTGGTGACACATGGGACAACTGCAAGCATGAAGAATCATGGACAGCAGCAAGTACAATGCATCAAGTACATTGGGACATCAGTGAGCATGGTGCAGTAGTGGCACTATGTACAACGGTGATAAACACTGGGATAGCAGCAGCATGAGGTCCAACATTGTGATGATGGGTGCAACATGGTGCAGCACAGTGAGGTGCAACATGATGACGAGATGCACCACTATGATAGGTGAAGGAGTCACCTTGGAGAATCAGTTGAAGCAACGTTTCTTCAATTGATCTCATGTATCATCATCCTAGGAGATGATTTATGCTCTTATCTAGACAAATCAAAGTGTTGACTTCTGTTGTAAATGTACTATCTCTATCTCTCTCTCTCTCTGTGCTGAACTATTGAAGATCATATAAGAAGAATTGATGAAAGGTTTCCCCACATTGGGGTTTGTCTCTAGCTAGCGCCACATCTTGTGTCCTCTTGTCTTGGCTTGTCTTCTGCAATTTATATTGATGTTCTATCTGTAGTTTACTTTAATGTGATTGCTAATCTGGAAAACATATTGAGCTAACTGTGAAAATTGAAATAAATTGCTCTAGCATAAAACATACCTAAATTTAACATGCATTTATATCAGTGTGGATGTTGATTCCTAATCATATTTGATTGCTTACAATAGATGCATTGATTTTAGTGTAGCTGTTGATTTCTAATACTATTTGATTTCTTGCAGTAGATGTATTGATTTCAATGTAAATGTTGTTTTCTAATCCTATTTGATTGCTTGCACTAGATGCATTGATTTCAATGTAGATGTTGATTTCTATTTGATGCAACTAGATGTATGATCTAGATTAATTTCAAAGTAATTAGATTCTTAATATACATTAACTTCAGTGTAAGCACAAAAAATTATTGATGACATGCATTTGTGTTATAGTAATTCAACCATAAAAAAAAATACTTAAATTTTCATTTTAAATAAAATGTTCATTTGTCTAAAAATTTTGTTTCTTGAAATCGTAAACTATCTGTAATTTGACTACAATCTTCTTTTTCCAATTTTCCATCATTCAATATTATTATTCACTTTGAATTCAAACGAGTTAATGGAAAACAACTACCATTTGGCACGCACTTGGGTTTTAACATTCCATAAGCCACAATAGTTGAAATTGGAGAAAGCTACTATTAATATTGAAGAGCAAGAGAAACAAAGTATGACATTTACTACAATGGATTGAGTTAAATATTTAAATGGTCTATGATTTCAAACACTCTTTTCATATGATCGATATGAAAAGATGGAAAAACTAACAAATATGAAAATAAGAACAATAGACACAAATGGTTTGAGATTGATCACAATGAAGACTATTTGTAATTGACTACATTCTTATTATTCTCATTTTCTATCATTCAACACTGTTACATTGTCATTTTGCATTCAAAATTTTTAATACATTATCTTTTCATCATTCAAGTTATTAACATCCTCTATCATTTCAAAAAACTAGGGTAACTGAGCAAATTCAAAATTCAAAATGACCAAATTGATCTTAGACATATTTAACATATTTAAAATGATCAGAGTAATTAGATGTTCAATAAATTTTACGTGATCACACACGATTGAAGCCAACCTAGATCTATCTTAAACCTAGATCTATCTTAAACCCAGATCTATCAAACACCAAGAGGTGTCAAATCTTTCAAGGTGCTAACCTTTCGTCAAGTTTTGCACTTGAAAAAAAAAGATTTTCACCTCAAGAGATTTGATCTCTCTTGGTGCTTGATAGATCTGAGGTTAAGATGGATCTAGGTTAGTTACATTTATAAGAAGAAATTGGAGTGTAATAAAAAATTAGAGGATAAAGGAAAATTGAGACACTATAAAGAAGTGATCAACTGCAATCTAGATAATCAAAAGAATCTCTCTTTTTGCTACCAAAAAGAAGAAAATTGATATTGGTCACATAAGAACACCCTCACAATCTCTATAGGAAACAAAGCATTGTACAATTTCTAACCTTTTAACTCGTCAAAACCATAGTAACTTATGTATATTTTTTTTAACTTTTAAACAAAAAAATAAAATTCTAGAAAAATTCAAGCAATATCTTAATATATTTTATGTTCCAATAAGACCAAATTTAATTTCAGTGAACATTAACTATCATCTTTAAAGTTTTCTTAGTCTACCTCTTTAAAGTTTTCTTAGTCTACTTGTTATTTGTTGGAGCTTTTTTGGGTATATTTTTTTGTGGAATTTGCCCAAAGTCCACAAAGATTTGTTGGAATCACAAATTTGAGATGTAAAAACCCTCCACTCTTCAACTGTCTTGTAGAATTTGCCCAAAATCCGACAGAGATTTGTTGGAATCACAAATTTGAGATGTAAACTCTCCACAATTCAAGTGCCCCAAAAGATTTCAAGGTGTTGAATCCATTTATGCAGTGAAAAAATCATTTTAAATACTAAAAAATCACAATTTCACCAAATTTCAACCAAAAACATATATATATATATAAAATAAAAAATAAACTTTTTAATATTTAATTAATTATTATATAAAATAAAAAAAAAACTTTTTAATATTTAATTATTATTTATCAATGGTATAATTACATACTAAGATACATCAATAAAATCCCGACTAAGTAATGTGAATTAAAAATTTAGTATTCCATATTAAACAAAAATTCATAAATATCAATAATTTACTAATTATGTATGGTTCAATCCTCTTAATCAATAATATTATTTAAAAAGTTATATAATAAAATAAAATAATTCTTATTTGACGGGGATTTATTTTAATTCATTTTCTTCAAAAATTTATCAATATTAATTAAATTTTAAATTAATTATATACGGTAATTGATCATTTTTTGAATTCATTTTTACAAGATATAAAAATTGTGAAAATTATACTGTATAGTAACTTGAAATAGTCAAATATCTCCACAGTCCAATATAATATCAATCTAACTTCTCCTAGCCTTCTGTTTAATATAAATGGCAGCATGACATTATTTTCTAGTGTAAGATATATAACTGTGTGGTCTTCACCGTTATTTGAAACTTCTGAAAATAACTGCACTACTTATTATTGATATTCAACACCATTTTAAGAGTCTGGTTTAAGAGACAACGCTAGAAATGTAATACTATTCGATTCGCGAAATACATCCTCGTAAACAATCACCACACTGAACTTTCTATCTGTTATGCTTCGTTATAAATTAAACTAAGTTTAAATAAATTATTTGTGTATTTATTTTTTTGGAAATGCTTAAATACTTTTTAAATCAAGAGCAAAACTTGTTATAAAACTTCAAATTTATAAGACATTTGAAATTTGTGACCATCATTTTTCATTTCATATTGAAATAACAACTTATTTTCATTTGCTATAAGAATTATAACTATTTCATTTGACATAAGAAATGTAATGTTGTTCAGGAAATAACTTGATTCTCAAGCATAAAACCTTCAACATAATACAAAGCTATATAATGATGTACAACATAATTGTCTTTCTGCCATTGAAGCACATTAGCTTACATTTTTCACAGTCAAATAGGCACAGAATTAAACAGCTGCATCTTTCTCTAACTTGTTTTACAAAAGCCAGGTACTTCTCACTTGGCAAAACTAGAGAACTACAGCTACATCTTTCTCTAATTTGTTTTACAAAAGCCAAGTATTTCTCACTTGGCAAAAGTAGAGAACTAAGCAACAGCTCACGTTTAAGACAGAATATATAGAATTTCTATGGTGAAAAAAGGGAGATGTGCTCTCATAATGGTAGAAAGCAATTCAAGATCCATACCATAACAAGAAAACAGAGGGAAGAGGAACTTTGAAAGAAGCAGAAACTATTTCAAGATGCACACTCTGAGAAGAGAGAGTGTGTGAGAAAAGAGGAGATTTATAGTCATAGGAACTTCTAGAATGCACACAACAAAAAGAAAAGAAAATTGCAGGGATCTACTAGAGATCAACTCATGCCCAACTGCTCATTCAGAGCCAGAACATGTCGTTGGATCTTAATACTTGGTGTCCATTAATAGTTATGCCTAAAAAAAGCTTATGGAAATAGATTTAGATCCTTAGTAACAACATCCTTAACATTGTGCAGTTGGCCAGCCTCATGCAGCAACTCCAACACTCTCCTCATAGATGGCCGATTGATGGGCAAAGCACTGGTACAGAGAAGAGCCACTTTGAGGACTGCAGCCATTTCTTCCCTGAAGCAATCTACCATTACTCTAGAATCCAGTATGTCCTGTAACCCATCATTTTGCTTCTCAATTCTAGTGCGCACCCACATTACAAGGTCTTTACTCTCCTCAAAATCCTGAATTACCGGCTGCTTGCCCGTCACTAGCTCTAGAAGCACCACTCCAAAACTGTAGATGTCACTTTTCTCATTCACCTTGAGAGTGTATGCATATTCTGAACCAAACGACCAAGTGATTAATTTTGAGTTCTGAGATAACAATCGTGATTATAAATTCTCTATTTCATTTGAATGACTTCACAACTCTAAGTTGCTTCAGGATACTAGAGATTTTACACGTGATCTGGTTTTCCAGATTTTGTATGTCCAAACCCTGTCTAGCTCATATGCATCATAAGGGAACAAATGAAAATTCACAATGCAGGCCTGCTTACTGAAGATAGATACCCAGGTGAATTGCTTTATGGCTTCGAAGCCTCCGTCTAAGTTCTAAAAAGCACTCTATTACGTCATGATTACAACTTCTAACAAAACAAATTCATGGTTCTCAAAATATACTTGATTTGAAATATGCAATCTGAAATATTAAACTACCTAAGTTTCAGGCCCAGACTTTAATGTCTTTCAAAGGGTGACATTAGAAGTTGTGGATATTAACTTTTCATGAACTGTTAAAAGCCTGTGTAAGGATTCTCAAGTCATGGTGAGAATGTGTGTGATTGATAAGCACGGAATTACCTTTGAACCCTGAGCTTGGCCAGCTTAAAATCATATTGAAAAAAATCAAATAACTAAACGGTCGTGAAAATATACTACCTTGACAGCTGGGTAAGTTACACTCTAAGAGTCAAAGGAGCCCTTAAAAGTTCATACTGAATGGAAGCCACACATTTCAAATGCAATCGCCACTCTAAATCATAAGAGAATTTTAGATCTTGGTACTTCTTAGTATTCTTTTTGGGTTGTTGGTAGTGCTTCTAGTAACACGGGAGCACCTGGGACTTCTACTTCAATTTTTGAAACTAGTGCCATTCAAGTTGGAGTGTGCGATGAAAATTTTATTGGGCCTACAGAACCAAGGTAATGAACTAAGTAAATAAATAAACAAAGATATATCTTGATCCTAAATTTTGTATGCTGCCAAAGCTTGCAACTGGTGTTTTATCCCTCACAATGTTAATCTGGAGTTATTAAACCCAAATTATAATTTTTAGACAGGGGTGGGACAAGGACAGTAAATTTTATTTTCAATTAAAACTGTGTCTATAATGGAAAGAAAGTTGTGCATATGTATTTGTTTATGTACCTGGAGCTATATAACCATAGGATCCAGCAATTGCAGACATGAAATCGATTCCCTTCTCATAGCTCTGAAGGACCTTGGCAAGTCCAAAATCAGCCACACGAGCACCAAAATCAGCATCTAGCAGAATATTGTTGGACTTCACATCGCGATGGATGATAGGAGGTACACAATCATGATGCAAATAAGCCAAACCCTGAGCTGCTCCAACTGCAATTTTGTAACGTGTAGGCCAATTAAGATCACCAGCTTTGGGGCCATGAAGGAGATCCCCCAAACTGCCATTAGGCATGTACTCGTATACCAAAAGATTAGAATCGTCATTGACACAGCAACACCAGAGTTTCACTATGTTTTTATGCCTAATATTTCCCAAAGTTTCAACTTCTGCCTTGAATCCATTATCATTGCAGGATGTAGAGCCTTCAGCATTTCCATTGTTCCACAGCCTCTTGATGGCCACAGTTTCTCCATTCCCGAGTGTGGCCTTGTACACTTTTCCTGACCCACCACTTCCAATCACATTTTCCTCGTCTATGCAATCCAGAATTTCATATTCTCTGAAACCCAATCGGTGAAACGTGGTCAGCATCCAGGGAGACTTATTGCTTCGCCACAAATCTTTAACTTTAGCTTTATTGTATTCACGGTATTGTCTATAAAACAAGGCCAGTCCTAACACAAAAATGACCCCAGCCAAAGCAAACAGTGCTGGGAGCAGCCATGCCCAACTGTAACACTTTTTTCTCCCGCTATTCTCCATGTCAGAACAGGATTTAAACCCTTTAAGACCATCATTGCTGCAAAGCCCAGGATTGCCCATTAAACTTGACTTGTAAAAACTGAGACTGAAAGCAGAAGGAACAATGCCAGTTAGCTGATTATCCGAAAGATTGAAACTGTTAAGTTTCAAATTGCCCAATTCAGGAGGGATTTCTCCTGTCAAGGCATTAACAGAAAGATCCAGATATGTCAGAACTGGCAGCTCCCCTAGCTCTTTAGGAATAGGGCCCGAGAATCTGTTATTTGACAGATTTAGGTCTGTAAGCTCATTCCATGACAGTATGTCAGTGAGAAGGCTACCGGAGAACTGATTCTGGAAGAGATGCAACTTACTCAATTTGTTCAGCGAACCCAAAGTGGCTGGAAGAGGACCTGTGAATTGATTGTTGCTACCATCAATTACAGAAAGATTAGCCACAAGCCCTATCTCAGAAGGCAAGGTGCCGGAGAAACGGTTACCGGATATCAATAGCGCTGATAGATTCTTGGCATTCCTAATTTCAGAAGAAATCGAGCCTTCGAACTTGTTGTTACTGAGTTCGAGATAATAAACGTGAGGGAGACCCCAGAATGAACTAGGCACTTGTCCCATGAGCTCATTGTGGCTTATTCTCACCCTTTGAAGGCTCAAACATGCACCGTATTGCAAAGGCAACTGCCCAGTGAAGTTGTTGTTAAAGATATTCAAAGTTTGCAGCTTCCCATACTTGCAAAGATCCGGCGGAAGAGTACCACTCAGTCGATTTCCTGCAATATCTAGCGTTTGTAGGCCGGAAAATTTCCCCAAATTCGAAGGCAAGCTACCATTCAAGTTATTCGCAAACAGCTTGAGCTCAGACAGAGTTGGAGAATACCCAATAGCCTCCGGAATGGTGCCTACCAAATTATTCTCGAACAGGTTCAAGGACGAAAGTGGCAACCTTGCCAGCTGCTCAGGTATGGTCCCGTTAAGCATATTTGTTGAGACATCAAAATGTCTCAGAGAAACAAGATTAGCCCAGTTCTCAGGAATCCTTCCTGTTAAGTTGTTATGATAGAGCTCAATCTGTACTATTTGATTCAACTTTGTGATGGCCTCTGGAATAATTCCCGAGAGCTGATTCGAAGAAAGATCCAGATTCGTCAAAGACAGCAGATTGCCAATAGAATCCGGAATATTACCCACAAGATTACAAGAAGTAGCCCATAGATTCTGTAACTTTGCTAGCTTCCCCAGCTCCGGAGGAATCACACCGGGGGCAAAGGGATTGTATGCCAGCAATAATTGCTGCAGATTGCTGAGATTTCCCAGAAATGTTGGGATTGTCTCGTTTAGCAGATTGCAGCACAGGTTCAGTACTTGAAGCCTTGGCAGTTTCCCAATGCCTGCAGGAATCGAACCAGAGAAATTGTTACTCGAGAGATCCAAGTATTCCAGCTCTGCGAGCTCTGAAATAAAGTCCGGAAGGTTCCCCACAAAAAGATTCTGCGATAAATTCAAGCGCTGAAGCTGCCTGCACATGGAAAGGTTGCGAGGTAATATTGAGCCAATATTGTTATCCCCCAACGACAGATTTTTCAGCTGTGGAAGATTGCAAACGACACTAGGAAAAACCCCAACTAAACCTCCGCTGCTTAGGTCAATCCCCACCACCGATTTTGACCTCTGGTCGCATGAGATACCCCTCCATTTGCAGGGAGAATCGTCCTCTGCCTTCCAGTTACCAAGAAATCCATTGGGGTCACTCAGTTCTTTCTTCACTTCCAGCAAAACCAAGCCCTCCTGAGAGACACTCAGAACCAATGGAAAGAGGACTAGTAAGGCCTGAAATTGAAGCCAAAATCTCAAAAGCTTGTAGGCCATGATACAGCCTGATCAGACAGACAGAGTTCTTGGTTTCAGCGCAACGGAAACATACAGAATTTTAGTACCTCACAAAAGCAGAAAATGCTCAGGAGTTCCATTATTTCGTCCCCACATCACTGATCCTTATCATTAGTTGTTCCAAGGCCATGGAGTTTCAGATGGCCCATACAACAGCATGAAACCCCAATGATTTTTTGGGTATAATCTGCTGCAGAGGAGGCTTTAGCAATGTAACCGAATACGATTCACAAACACCCGCTTTCATCATAGAGTACAATCTATAGGCCCGGATCATGCTCCCAATTTCACCTGTAAAAGAATCCGTCCGCCAAGGTACTAACAAAATGTCCTCGATCGAATCAAACACACATTTGCCCACTAACATGTGGCAAATTCATGAGACAGAAGCCTTTATCCTGATGTCTCTAATCTGGCGATTTGAATGGGAATCATCTCAGAACGAGGATATAACGGCGACAAACGTAGCTGCTCTCAAATTTGGTGGGACTGGATAAATACGATACTGCATCGTACGCTGTCTCAGAGAGTATGTGGGATTGGCCATGGACAAATACTGTCCAGACCCACCATGATCATTGGAGGTAGGTACGCCCAGGATTGGCTCGCTCCCTCCACTCAATGCCGTCGTCAATTGCGCTGCACGGTAAAGTTTGAAGGTAGCAGCGACACACACAGTACCATTATCGATATAATATGTACAGAAAGAAAGACTTTGAGACCCGGTGCTAAATTCGATATAGTGTCTGTAATTAAAATTTACGTGCACTAAGCTGGGAATCTTTTTTGGCTTCTAGGCAGCTAAATCCACAAATGATTTCTGAAAATATTTTTACTTATGTGGTTTTTTTTTAAATTTAATCATAAGAGTAAAAGGGTGTTTGAATTAATTTTTTAGAGAAAAATTGTTTGAATCTATTTTTTAATGGTAAAAATAGATTGAAAAATTTTTAAACATTTTAAATTTTGAAATTTAATATAATTTAGGTTTTCCAAAATTTTTAACAAACGAAAATCATACCATATTTTTCACTATTTTCTAATCAAGTTAAACTACGCTCACATGAATACTAATCGGAAAGCGTATTCTCTTTTTTTAGTCATTCAGTTTAAATAGCAAAATATGTTGTTTTTCACCACAAATGAATGGAAAGCGGATTCTCTTTTTTTAATCATTTCAGTAGTTTTTCACCATAAATGGAGTTATTTATGCGGAGATACTAATTAGATTGTCAAAAGTGCTCCGAATTTAGATAGAAATTTCAAAAAATCTAAGAAAAATAATGTTTGAATCATATTTTAAAATTTTCAAAAAATCTAAGAAAGACAATGTTTGAATCATATTTTTTAATAATAGAAACGATTATAACTTAGATTTATAAAAACCTTGCCAAATTTTCTTAAAATATAGTTAAAATTTCAAAAAATAACTCCATTACCAAAATTTCCATAACTTAAAACAACCGCATTAAACCACGGCCATATTGAATGCCTAAATTTATTTTTTCGAAATGTGTAATGTCCGAACTATTTAAAATGGAGTGCATGAGGGCATATTCTCAATCTTTAATTCTTCCAGTTTTTTTCCACCACAAATGAATACCTAAATTTATTTTTTCGAAATGTGTACTGTCCGACCCATATAAAATGGAGTGCAGGAGAGCATATTCTCAATCTTTAATCGTTCCAGTGTTTTTTATTTTTTTTTTCAGTAGAATCGTTTCGGTTAAATCACAACCTATCATGTTCTTCGTAAGTGTTACGTACTCTCGCTATTTAAAATTTGTTTCGTTTGCAGATAAGAATTGAGTAATTTCAATTATTATTTAACACGGATATAAATTAAATTGTTGATAAATATTGAGAATTTTTTTATAAAGTGTTTAAAGGGTGAGGTTAATTTTATTTATTAATATAAAATAGTGCAATGTATAGGAGGAAGCATGGGAGAAGATGGAAGTGAGGTTTCTGATGTATGGGAGTGGAGAAGGACAACTCACTCTAAGTTCCGACTAAGGTGCTAATGAACAACAATTGTATATGAATGGGGTTGGAAAATGGAGGAAGATGACATTGGTTGGGAGAAGGACGACAAGGAAGGGCATCCTATAGTTTATATACAGTTCAAGGACCTCCCCTTACGTAGACTTTGTGGGAAGTTTCCATCATTTGTGAACTTAGTATTCCTTAAAATGAAAAACTAAGAAAAAAGGTCAATCAATGTCTACTAGGGAATGGGCATAACCTTGCATTTAGGGTTGGTAATAATCCTTAGTTGGAAGTTAGGCCGCTTGGAATTTGCTTCAACCAGGGCACTGCAACTACAAAGAAGGCATTGTAGGCTTGCAATTCCTCTTGTCTTCACCTTTGTCAAGACCCCGAGCCCCATGGCGAGTTGTGCACCCAACTAGGTGCCCGAGAGCACCTTTGACGAAAACACAATCATGCACACCCAAATCATGCAAGACAACATCTATGCACGAGGGTTGTGCATTGGGCGAATGGACCAAATGCGACGAGAGAAACGATATGCTTAGACATGACGAAATCGATTGGAACGCCTTAGGGCGATTGTGTGCAACAAAAGCAAAACCGAGTGGTGTGTGCCCAAGGTGAGCCTACATGAACGCAGGGCATTAGGCAACATGCCCATGTGATGAGCCTATCATGCGCACTAAGCAAACCAAAGGGCACAATGGTTGGTATATCAGCTTAAGAGATGGAACGGGCATCAGCCAAAGGCATGATTGCCCAACCGAAGTTACAAAAACAAGTATAATAAGTTGTGTGATGGAGGAAGGCACATTGTAGAATCTCAAGTCATAAGACAAGCAAAGTTTGAGGCAGTGAAAGAGGCAAGGAACAAAAGTAAAGGGGCACAAACTAGAGATGTTCTCACCCTAAGCAAGCTAAGGCGGATGAATTGTGCCAATTCGTATTTTTAGTTGCCTTGTAAAGGGCGAAGCCTTGGGCTACCCTATTTCCACTGTGGGACTGTTTTTATTGAAGTCTTGAAGGTTGCAACTAGGAGTTTGTTGGGGAATTCGACCTAGCCATCCCATTGTAACATATTTTTGTAATATAATATAAAGAGAAGTTTTACAAATGTAAATCTTGTTGCATACCTTGTTGGTTATTGTTGTTGGTTTATTCTTGATTGCATTGTGCATGGCTTATTTATGTTGTTGTTATAATTATTGCAACAAAATGTTAAATGAAGAAGTTGTACACTTGTGTAAGTAAATGAAATGTTTAATTCTGCAAGCATAGTAGCTACCACACTAAAGAGTGTATGAGCTTGTAGGCATAATTCGGGAGAAAGTAGTGGTAAGTAAGTATTGCCTTTACACTGAACCTCATTAGCGTCGCATGCCTCGGTGACTCAAAGGGCTTGGACTCATGTGTCAGCCATGGGGGCATGACAGATGGTATCAAAGATTATGAAGATGCAGGCGTGATGATGTGCAACAGATGTGAGGTATGTTTTGATTCTATGCAAATTGGTGTTCTTGGGAAGAAGGATGGTCAGTTTCATAGTCTATGTTTCATTGACTTGGATACCCAAGGGAAGGTTGTCTAAGCTCTGGTGGACACAAGAGACATGCATAACTTTATGAAGACAAGTCTAGCAAAAGAAGTTGGGATGCAACTTACTTCTAAGAAGGTGGAGGTCAAGGCAGTGAACTCCAAGGCTAGAGTTTTGGGATTGGTGAGTGATGTGTTAGTTCGAATTGTAGATTGGAAGGGATGTTTAGAATTGACTGTGATAAAGATGAATGACTTTGATGTGATACTGGGGCAAGACTTCTTGCAAGGTCATAAAGTTGTGGTCATACCACACAGATATGTGATAATTATGGTTTGTAAAGAATGGATGTGAACTTTACCTACCCATCAACAGAGAAGGAAGGCAAAGGTGCAACTCGTTTCTGCACTAAGTATGAGTAGGGCGATGTGGAAATCGAATGATGAGATGTATGCAACCATCATCAAAGATATTGGGGAAGATGATGGGATGTGGACACCTGTTCCAACTGATATTTCTAATGTGTTGGACACAGATCTAATAACTGAGGAATTGTCGAAATTACTTCCACTGAGACATGTAGTGGACGATCATATTGAGATAGAGTTAGGGAAGTAACTTCCAGCAAAAGGTCATTATAGACTATCTGAGCTGGACTTGGAGGAGTTGAAGTGTTAATTGAAAGAATTGATGGATGCAAGCTTCATGTGTCCTTCAATGTCTCCATATGGTGCCCCAATGCTTTTTCAAAAGAAGAAGGATATGAGTGAGTTATGAATGTGTTGCGACTATTGTGCTTTGAATAAGAAGACGATAAAGAACCAATATCCCCTTCCACTCACAACAGATTGTTTTGACAAGCTTGCAAAGGACAGAATGTTTTCAAAGCTAGACTTGAGGCATGGACATTATCAAGTGAAAATAACTGAGAGTGACGAGAAGAAGACAATGATAGTGATGAGGTATGGTAGTTTTGAGTTCCTTGTCATACCATTTGGATTATGTAACACTCCTACAATGTTTCACATAATGATGAACGATGCATTGCATCCATACTTAGATTCGTTCATGATGGTATACCTAGACAACATAGTGGTGTACAGTGTCAAATAACATGGAGGATCATAAGAGGCACTTGGCATTGGTATTCGAGGCACTAAGGAAGAATCATTTGTACTTGAAGAAGTCGGAGTGCATGCTTTCCCAATTAGAGATTTCATTCCTTGGACATTGGATAGGCCAAGGGTTCATACAGATGGACCGGAGAAGGTTTGTGTGATTGAAGGAACCGAATAATTTCCATGATGTGAGAGTTTTCTTGGGGATGGAAAACTATCAAGGAGAATTTATCGAGGGTTATTCCAAGATCACTGTGACACTAACAAACTTGTTGAAGAAAGACAATTGATGGAATTAGACAAAGAGATGTCGTGAATTCTTTGAAGAATTGAGGAAGAGGATGGTGACAACACTGATACTAAAGTTTACTAAATTTGAAAACCATTTGAGGTGCACACAAATGCTTCTGACTTTGCGATTGGGGGAATGCTCATGTAGGACGAACATCCGGTGGCATATGAGAGTAAGAAATTATAGGAAAGAGAGCGGCAATATCTAGTTCATGAGAAAGAGATGACGGTGATCATCCATTGTTTTCAAGTGTAGAGACAATACTTGATTGGGAAATTGTTTGTTGTCAAATGCTGACAATGTTGCAATGAGTTACTTTGCATTTCAGCTGAAGTTGCTAATGAAGCAGGCTCGTTGGCAAGATTTCTTGATAGAACTTGACATGACAATTAAGTACAAGTTGGGTAGACTCAATGTCGTGGCAGATGCCCTCAGCAGAAAGGCATAGTTGGCAAGGATGAAGAAGACCATTCTAAACCAAGTGAGAGTTAGATTCGTATGAATGATGAGTTGCAAAGTAGACTTCATGCAAGTCTAGAGATAGATGCTCAGGTGAAGAATGCCATGAAGTAGGTAAAGGAAGGAAAGATAAGAAAGTTTTTTGTGCGAGATGGACTCTTGTTATATGGTGTCTGTCTCTACATTCTGAAGTCATTAGGACTTGGGAGACAACTCTTGAAGGAATGCTATGATTCTTCTTAGTTTGGCCACCTAGGGTAGCATCAAACTTTGGTGTTACCAGAGCAAGGATACTTCTAGGGGAGGATGTTATGAAACCAGCTCACAAAAAGATAGAAAAGATAGATCAATGCCTTAGAAATAAGCCCCTTCGAGGGGGCAACCTCCTTTACATTACACAAATGAACAATTCTTGGATGATACAAATGACAAGACCTCCTTTCTA
>APFE030105388.1:0-37359 GCA_000404065.3 Pinus taeda | reverse complement strand
AATGAAATTTTTCAAGAAGAGTTGATAAAGATGTTAAAATATAAAGAATAATATCGAGTGGTTCATTTACCTATTCTAATTATATTTTCAAAATTTGTGGTTTATTTGTATTTTAATTAATATATGAAATGGGTTTTTGGATTTTTTTGGGTTAATTTTAATTAAAATATGGTAAAGTTTTTCTAATTGTTTAATGTGGAGATTTTGAGTGCCCGATGAATTTTTGAGTAATTATTGAATTTAGGCTTATTTGATCCATATCATGCCCTGTTTGGAACCATCTTCACAAGATGAAGAACCACATCTTGGCATCAAGTTAAATAAATGAAAAGAAACATTTTTAGCAGTTTTAATATAATGGTTAGATTTGACTAAGTAAAATAATATTTAAAAAGAAAAAATTAAAAATTTTGTTAAATATTAAATGTTAATATTGAATTAAGGAAATATCAATTTTAAAAGAATTTTATCAATAAATATTCTAAAAATAAAAAATAATTTTAGTCAACCTAAAAATAATAAAATCAATAATAATTATATAATAAAAAATAATATGTTGATCAAACTTAAATAATCAATTCGAAAATATAAAAAATAAATAAAATAATTTTATTTATTTTTAAGTTTTAGAATTAAGTGCTTAGTTATTAAAGTTTGACCCAAATTATTATTTGTATTTTTAGTCTTTTTGTTATTTAGGTGTGACCCAAAATATTTATTTAAATTTAACTAGTTATTATTTTTTTTTAGTTTTTAGAATTAATTGTTTGATTATACTCAAAGATTATTTTTATTTTATTCATATTTTAATATTGATTGTATTAATGTTTTATTGTTGCTTATTTAGTTTACTTGACATTACTTTTATTTTTAGATATTTATGTCATTAAAATTTGCCCTAGTCTAATGAGACTAATTTTTTACCCTGAAAGTCATTGAAATTCTGACCAAAATTTTAGATGCCCGAGACGATTTTAGATGCCCGAGACGATTTTGATGGCGTTGAATCTATTTCCACCATCAAAAACATTATTCAAACACTATCTCTACAAGATTTTTTGAAAACATCTACAACCACTTCTAGTCATCCAGGGAATTCCTCCACTTTAGTAGACCACTCGTTAAAAATTTATTTTTAATTAATTATTTTCCTTAATTCAATATTAACATTTTTATTCTAACAATCATTTCCGTAGCCGCTGCATATTGATATTTTTTAATAAATTAATATCATTATTCAAATATGATTTTTCAAAAACTAGGTGTTTAATATAGTTGTTACTTAATAATATTTTATTTTTAATACATTAATAAATTAATATCATAATTTAATTTTTAATAAATTAATATCATTATTTAAATATTGTTCCACAAGCTCGGCCCTGACCATGGTTATGGGCATTGAATAACTGGATTGCTTCCTCTAGCTGCCAGTTGCTTGCCTGCAGAAACTATTGTGCCCTGTCTGTGGATTCTCCAACCATTTGAACAAAACAAGTAATCATCTCCTGCTTATCTGTTGAGGTCTTCATTGAAAGGAGGCACGAAAGAACAGCCAAACAGAGCCCTTGGAAAATAGACCTGAAATCTAAAACTGGTGCGACACAAAGGAGGACTATATTTGGGAAAACGGATGTAGCTATGGATCAAAATATTGGAAAAATGTCAACATAAATAGTACATGAACTGGGCAATTGTTACGGTCTAATAATTTTGATGGTGCTCTTTGTGGAAATAATTGTTCAAATATAGTCGTTACTTGAAATTATGTTTCTACATTGCTCTCTATTGAAGCCTTTGTCATGGTTTGCCTCTTCATATGGTCCGATGATGAACCATGCATGGGTCAAAAATTTCTCTTATGTGATTTCTACTGAAAGACTTTGCTTAATTCATTATGGATCACAGAAGCTTGAATACATGAATTATTTCCTTGTTAATAAATATTATTTATTTAGTCAAATCTAATTGTTATATTATAACAGCTAAAAAAAATTCTCTCCATAAACTTTTGTTGATTGGGTTTGAAACTAGGCCTACAAGGCCTCCCAAGTCAAGCGAAGAAGCCTATCTCTCTAGCAAAGGAAAAGGACCATAATTCTCTAGGGTACCTCTCACATATGCGAGAATTAGGGTTGTAGTGCTAAAGAACAAAGTGCTAGAAGAAGGACAAAGTCCCAATGAACAAAGTGTCAGAAGGAGGTGAACAAAGTGTCGGGGAAACATAGTGCAGAGAAAAGGAAGGACTTTACTTGTGCTTGGAGGATCTTCTAGTCAAGGGTCCAGGGTTTGGCATTGATCAAGAAAGAAGCTTCAATAAGAGAAAAACTTGCCGAAGGGTTTTCCTCTCAAGAGAATGGAGGTTTTGGCCCTAGCTGAGGGCCAACATCTTGTGTTCTTGTTTGATGTTTTGATAGCAATTTTATGAAGCACACACACATGCATTAATAAGAAAAGTAGAAGATTAAGCTAACAAAGACAAATTGTAAAAAGAATTCACAAATTGTTATTTTGTCACAAAAAAAATCATTCTACACCTAATTACCCTAGCTTCTTCAACGATAGATACATTAATCATTCAATTACAAGTAAAAACATGATGATAGCCATGCATAGTTGTTGTCATAAAACACATATATAACCAACATAATAGGGACATAAATATCAATGAAACCACAACCATATACACCACATATAATCCACCATAATACTCATAGAAATACCAAGAGAAATAACCTTCCATTAATGATATAAAATCCAAACCCGGGATGGAACTTCCACGTTCCACCCTACCGTAGAATGGCTAAGCCAAATATCTCTTCAGCCAATCACCCTCGTGCCATATTCCAAGCATGAATGTGGGATCTCATATAACACATCAATCAAAACTCATTTAGGGCTTCCAAAGGCCATCCATTTTAACCCATCAAACAATGATTCCACCTCACGTTCGAACATCACAAAACCATCATCAAAGTGGTCTTTATCCCAACCATCTAAGGCTCCAGAGTGTTTGTCCAACAAGGCTACGGGATTAGTAACTCAACCCACAACTTTTACCGAGCTCCAAAGCATTTTTCCAACCAAGGCTACGGGACAAGTAACTCAACCCACCAAGGGCTCCAGAGCGTTTATCCAACTCAGGCTACAAGACTAGTAACTCAACCCATGTTGTTCCAGGGCTCCAGAGCATTTGTCCAACCAAGGCTACGGGACAAGTAATTCAACCCACCAAGGGCTCCAGAGCGTTTGTCCAACCCAAGCTATCAGACTAGTAACTCAACCCAAGTTGTTCCAGAGCTTTAGAGCATTTGTCCAACCAAGGCTACGGGACTAATAACTCAACTCAAGCTAAGGATACATGAGAACCAACCAAAAACACAACAAGAAAATAAACCCACAATCACCATGGCTATCCAGGAAATGGCAAGGCTATGCAATCCACTGTCAATCTCGGTCATCCTCCATGCCAATGACAGATCACAACCAACTAACCACATGCACATGTCATGCATGCCAAAACTAGTGAAGGAAACATACATGCAACTTGGTACCTGCAAACAAATCTGATGTAGTTGTTGATCGTAATACCCTCTTGTGCTTTCCTGCTTTTCCTTTGCCTTCTTGCTCCAAGAATCCAAGTATGCCACACTCTCGAAGAGTGCTCTAAAAAAACTCTAAGTCTCCAAGAGTATCAGAAAGAGAGCTCCAACACTAAATTGACAAAAGGTTACCAACTGATCCTCATAAGCCCTTTTATGAATGAGGCCTCTATTTTCTTCATTTTCCATTATTTTCCTTCATTCACCTCCTCACATGCAACCTATGACCTTTCACCTCATTTTTCTCATAATTTCCATTATTTTCATAAATAAATGTGCCAAAAATGTCATTTTGCCTTTCCAAAGCCTTAGTCATTGCCTTTGCTAATTTCCTTAGCCATAACCAAATACAAGTGATCCCCATCACTAGGATTATGCCCAACATTCATCATGGAATAAGCATCCCATCATGTGTGATTATTTTGCCTTTATTTACTTTTATTACATGGAATTTTCATCAGGGATGTTACAGAACCCTCCCCCTTGGGGGAACATCGTCCTCGGTGTTCAACAACACCAATAACCACAAAATTGTTATAAGCAAAATATATACTGCTAATGGATCTTTATAACTTAGCTCAATCTAGTATTTACAATGATCATCATGTTGAACCCAAACCAACACAACAACATAATAACATGACATCATAACAACATACCGCATAGTGGATCTTTATAACACATCTCGTGGCAGTATTTACATCCATATACATATGTACATAAACCAAAATCATCAAAACATATACCAAAACATATATCAAAAAATATACTAAAATCACACCAAAACACCAAGCCAAAATTGTTTTGCCTCAACCGGTAAACAAGGAAGGATACATAGCCCGCATCTAATCCACCATCTCCCACGTAGCTTCATTGGGCCCAAAGTGCTTCCACTGCACCTTAACTTGCTCAGTTGCTCTATTCTAAAGCATGAGCACCTTTTTCTTTAATATACATTGAGGCTTCGACTGGAATTCTCCATCTAGTTTCACATGCAATACAAACCAATCAATCACATGATCAACATCCTTAACATACTTCTTAAGCAAAGACACATGGAAAACATCATGGACTTTCATTGTCGGAGGCAGTGTGAGTCGATAGGATATTGGTCCAATCCTCTCAATGATACTAAAGGGTCCACAAAACCGTGGTGCCAGTTTGGCACGTGATCCAATCCGCAAGGATATCTTCTTTGGTTTGATGTGCAAGTACACCTATTCCCCAATATGGAACTCATTGAACAACTTGTTCCTATTTGCATAACTCTTATGCCTATCATGTGTTGTCTTTAGATTCTTCTTGGTCACCTTCATTTCATGTTCCATGTCTGCCAACATGTCTGGTCCAATCGATACCCTGCTAACCAGATCACTCCAGCTAATGGAAGTGTTACAACTTTTCCCATACAATGCCTCTAAAGGACTCATCCTCAATGATTCCCGATAATCATTGTTGTACATGAACTCTACCAAGAGGAGATACTCTTCCCACTTTCGATGTTGATGCATCACATACATCCTCAACATGTCCTCCAATATCCTATTGACCTTCTAAGTTTGTCCACCTATCTCTGAATGATAAGTCGCACTAAAGGCCAACTTTTGGCCCAAACCTGAAAATAGCTCCTTCCAAAACTTGGAAGTGAACTTCGCATCCCTCTCTGACACACTTTTCTTCTGAACACCATGCATTTTGACCACATCTTGGATAAATAACTATGCTACATCACTAAATGAGAATGTAGATTTCACCGAAATGAAATGTGCAACCTTCTCAACCTGTCCACAATAACCATAAAGGAATCATGTTGTCTCACTGCCTTCGACAAACCTGTAATAAAGTCCATGGAAATGAATTCCCATTTCCATTCTGGGATCACAGTCGGTTATAACAGTCCACCTGGATGCTTACATTCTGCATTACTAGCTGATTGTCAAAACATCTAGCCACATCCCTCTTCAGATTTGGCCAATAATAAAATATATTCACTGCAGTTAATGTCTTTTCATAATCAGGGTGACCTGAATAAGGTTTCACGTGAAACTACCTCAAAATCACCTTCTTGAGCTCACTGTTATACGATACATATATCTTGTCTCGGAACTTGACTAACCCATCTATTGTAAGATAATAATCCATACCTTGTGCACCTGCACTTGTACCATCACATGTACTTGTGCTCTGTTGCAACCTATGCACAATATCCTTATATCTAACATATTTTTTACCTTCCCGAAAGATCCTATCTTGTAGATCTATCCTATAGGAGCACATAGCTGCTAAGTGATTTACCTGTATTCGTCTGCTAAGAGAATCTGCAACCCTGTTCTCTTTTCTTTGATGTACTTAATATTGAAATCAAACTTGTTAATCATGGCCAACCATCTTGCCTGCCTGGCGTTCATATTTGGTTGGTCAAACAAATACCTCAATCCAATGTGATCACTCATAAGTACAAACCTCCTGGCAAGAAGATAGTGTCTCCACATCTTCAATGCATGTATGATCGGTGCTAACTCAAGATCATGTGTCAGGTAGTTATGCTCATTCTCATTTAGTTTTCGCGACTCATAGCATAGCACCTGTCCATCCTGCATAAGGACTCCATTAATCCCTCTCTTACAAGCATTTGTGCATACTACAAATTATTTTTCTGGATCTGTAATCTTTAGCACTTGTGCATGTGTCAACAACTGCTTAAGATGCTTAAAACTAGTCTCACACTCCTCTGTCCATTCAAACTTCTTAACTTTCCTCTGCAATGATCTGATCGGATAAGAAATCTATGAGAAGTTCCTGATGAACCTCCTGTAATAGCCTGCCAAACCCATGAAAGATCTCACCTCATCCACACTCTTAGGACCTACCCACTCTATGATGACCCTTATCTTTTATGGATCTACTGAAATGCCCTCCTTGGAGACAACATGCCCCAAGTAGTGTACCTTAGACTGAAAGAAACTATGCTTGTTGAGCTTAGCATACAATTGATGCTCTCTCAACAGCCTCAACACTATTGCTAAGTGCTCGGCATGCTCTTCCTCACTTTTAGAATATACTAATATATCATCAATGAACACAATAAGAAACTTATCCATTCTCTCCGATTTGAAAAGGCAATCACAATCGGAGATTGGAGAAGCCAAATGCTAAGCATAATATAATGGAACCCCCAAATCCTTTGATGCAATAAAGCACATCGCAATCGGCAAATCAGTGACGACAACAACAAACCAATACATGAACGAAGGCAAGCTCAAATCCTCTGATGCGATAAAGCATATCACAATCGGCAATCGGCGAAATCACACTGAAAAAACAATAAAGCCTGAGTCCATTCCCGATCGTGATATATTTATTAGGCGCGCATCTCGAATATATATTGGTTTGCATGCATTATATCACCTTTCGGAGATCGAAGATATTCAAAGCAAGTGTTAAAGCCTGTCCCTTGATGTTCCTGATTGCCGATTTGCGATTTATCACTGATCATCCATCAAACAAATCTAAGGCACGCTTCAATTAATCATTCAGCATACAAGCGACATGATGGGCATTTAAAACCTTCTTTACCATGATTGACAGGTTAAACGCCTATTCAATGAAGCAGTTAAGGGAAGATCTTTTCTTTAGATTTCACCTGTGACAACCTTTAACTATATTCCATTACCACATGCTGATCGACGTAACTCTTTTTCATTATCATATTGGTCTATTATAGCGTTTCTCTGTATCACGGTTTTTCAATCGCTTGTGCATAATTCCGCTGAAAACATAAATCTGAAGCAAAATGGGAAAGAAATCAAAGAAATCCGTAGCAGCAACTCCTATAGCGGCAGCCCAACTAGCCAAAGATCTCGGACCAAGCAAAAAGGGATTAATATCAGACACGACATGTCTCGGACTAGGAAACACTAGCTGGGAAAGTATCTATAATCTAATTGAAATGGAAGAACTATCAGAAGAGGCCACGACTGATTTGACTGATAAGTCTGAAGGAACTCTTAAAGAGTTGGCATGCTCATTTCTTCACAGAATCGCTGCGCGAGCTAAAGTCCTCCCATATACTAACATCGTGAGATGGGTGGCGGAAAAAATTCCAGTCACAAACAGAACCTTTTGCACGAATGATGAGAGAGTATTCGGCTCATTTCAGCCGGATGATCTAAGGAAAATGTATCACTTACCTGAACCCGACAAGCGGTACAACAAAGCCTTCCTTGAAGCGTTCACAAAAGAAAACGAGTCAGAATCAACCCCGATTAAGCAGTGGAGACATTTTCCCAAGAAGCACAAGCACGAATCATCGGGTAAGTACTCTGTAGACTCATTGGCTTCTCCTTACTGTTATGCTAGAGCTATGATGTGTAGGATGTGGGGAATACATGACTCTGCTAAGTTTACTATAGAAATGGTCCCTCTGATGGAGGCAGCAATCAATGGCTATGTGATGGATTGGACCAAAATTTTATCTGACAAATTAGCCACAACAATCCTAGAATACAGAGCAAATGCATATCAAACTACTAGAACCATTCTCCCATTCTATTACAGTGCATTCATTATGGATATTGTTTGTTTCAATTCTGAATTTCCATTGCTCGGATGGAGATGGACCCCCACAGACCCTAAACCAATCCATATCTATCATGATCAGTTATGGAAGGCTAATTACAAAAATCATTTGTATAAAATCTGCAACGATTTTATTGTGCCTATTTATTACTCCATTTTTTATAATCCTACTCCCAGGATATCCCCCGAAGCATAAACAGATTTGACAGCGGTAGGCAGTGGGTTTGGGGAAGAAAAATTCACTTATATAAGGCTTTTTGGTAGCCTTACAAAACCCCATGTCCTTTCTCTGTATGTGCCCGATAAACTGTTAGCTTGGGAATTGGCATATCAAATAACAGTAGATGGGATATCAAAAACCCTTAGAAATTTCAAGAAACAGGCATGACCTACATTCCATTTAAGATGCGGTGTTTTCACTCTTCATGATTACAAACATGCAGAAAAGGAGGCAGAAAAAATACAAATGTTGAATCTTGCAACAATTCCCAATAGACAATATGATCCAAGGAAAATTGCCTATAATCTTCTTGAACAAGCCAAACTTGCAAAGTTCGATCATGAAAAGGATGATTTCGATGATCTATTTTCCTCAGCCGAATCTTTATTTCAAGTTAAATCATTGGCCAGAATCAAATATCAAGATGAAGGATTAGAAGTGTTTAATAGACTTAGAGAATAGAGGTTGCAAACTCTGCCTTTAGACCTCTTAGTCATAGCTCCTACAATCCAGTCATCTGGTCAGGCTGAACAAATAGTTACTGATAAGACCTCTGATGTGGAAAAGATCTCCGAACAACAACAGGAACAGGAACAACAACGGGAATAGGAACAGGGAAAGGATAGCCAACTTATGGATACAGATACTCAAATTGATCCCAAGCTTCTTAAAGAATGGCAACAGTTCGATTCCCTAATAAGCAATACTGAGACCTTGCAGGGATTCAGCACGCCTGAAGTGACAACAGGTCACAAAACAACAACTAATATGGTTCCAACTGAAGGAACCAGTGGCTCACCCATCACTCAGAAAGATATGGAGATAATTCCAGAAAATCCATCTGATAAAATCATCCTACATGTAGAAGAAATACCACCTTTAGATGTCTTCTATAGCCCTAAGCATAAGGTTGTAGTAAAAATACAAAGGAAAAAGAGAAAGTTTGATCAATCTTCTCTTTCACTCGCACAAACAAAAATGACTAATGTGGTATGGAGAGAAGAAATTAATCCTTCCGAAGACCTTACAATACTCTCCCAATATGCTGGGGCATACTCGACAGCTACTATGGATAAAGCATCAGAAGTTAGCAATTTACTCAAAGAAAAAGATCAGACAATTGTTTCACTGGAAGCACAGGTATCGCAAAGGCAGCAAAGAATAGAGCAATTGGAACAACAGTTAGCAGCGCAACAACAATCAAATAACTAGCTAAATGAACAATTGCTCAAGGAGAAGTAGAGAATAGACCAAAGTGCAGTACAGAAACAAAAAGAATTATCCCTAGCATTGGCCAAGCTGAAGTCAATGAACGAACAATTGAGCAAAATGAAAGTTGAGAAAATCGCTCAACTATCACAACAAATAGAATAGTTTAAAAGTTTTCCTCAAGCAGCAGAGTTCAGATTTGAAGCTCTCCAGATCAATAAGGCATTGATTAAAAAATTAAATTTAATATGTCATAATATTTATCTTACTGAGCCCCTCAGTGAAATTTCTTCATCAATGATTGACAAATCAGTTGACGCAAGGTAAAATTTGGAGCAGGCCGATGAGACATTGACAAACTTTCTTGCTTGGCAAGGAACCAGTGAAGGGCAAGCTGCACATCTGCCTCGAATTCTAGAATCACACAAGGAAATTCTTTTCCTATAATGGCAAACCCAATTGATGAAGGCAGAAAGAGCAACTTCAAGATGTAGATCAGCCACTGGTAATTTGATTGAATTAATTAATGATACTCTTTATCTGTCTAATTTGATTTCAGAATGCACTCCAAGTAAATTACCATCAGCTAAAGCATTGGAGCAGTCATGCAAGCAGGATTTAGAAAAGAAAGAGAGATTAATTGCAGGCATCCAAAGTTTAACTTGGGACACCTTTTGGTTCTTCCTTGTTAAATTGCATAGTCAAAAGGCAGCACTGAAATGTTTAACCGATGCAATCGGTTATATGATTCCTGAAATTCATGATGCTACGTATTCAGCCCAATTGCATTCACGTTTGAGTCACCCTCCAGAATTGCAACAAATGCTAGCTATATGCTAGCTCAAACCAAAGGATGATCGGCCAAAACAGTGAATCATTTTACCGAATGCAAGCATGCCTATTTCAAGAAGATTTTCATGATTTGTTCATACCACCTCATAGCATTTTTATTTCATAGTTAGTTAGCTTAAATAGTATTTATAGACCCTTTCATTTCTTTAGAAAGGGTCCTTAATTTTTGTATCAAAACTTAGATCGGCAGTTGCACTATTGTGCTTCTGATATATATATTTTTTATGAAGATTGGACCTATATTCTGAATTTTGATGAAGAATACTTTGATGAGATATGCACTATTGCTTTTTGTGAGAGTATTTCTAAGTTAGAAGACGAAATCTGAATGTGATTGATGTCGGAACGGATTCAAATTATATATGGTACTATTATCTATGTCTTTGCTCCATTCTTTTATATGAATCAACGTTTATTCAATCTTGCTATCATTTGATATATGTATGCATTTTAACAACAGTCATTTTGCTTATCACTATTGAATGTTTAAGGAATATTATTCTTTCAATCATATTTATGTCAATGATATATGAAGAATAATGTAATAATGTTTTAATTATTACTTTGTTCAACTACTTGAACAAAGTAATTATCATATGAAGGAATGTTTTTATTTATAAATGTAGTCATCTATATGCCTATTTGTAAATAAGAATTATCAAAAGTTGCACTAAAGTTGAAATTTCCCGGGATAGATTAGTTGTTTATTATTCTGCATTTTAGAATAAATTATGCATCATTATCATTAGATAATAAAAAAACCGATCACTTATCCATCCTATTTACAAATCATTTGGAAATTGGTCCCATTATATCCAGTCGGAGCCACCACACCAAACAGAAAATGAGCTACCTTTAAGGTCCGGACCGAGCGGTTTTCCCTAATGTTGATGCTGCGATTTTCGAGGCATCAACATTTTTGGGGCTAGAAGGAGGGCATGAACTGTGAATGGCGAGCAAACACAAACCTACAACCCATTCTGAGAGTAAACCTCCCTCCACCTCACCTTTGACTTCTCCTTTGCATTCTGGAACTCCAGTCTCCAAACGAGAAGAAGAGAGCACAACTACCACTGCTCAACTCCAACATATCTCAGATAAATTAAGTCTTGAATCTCTTAAAGTACAGTCTCTTATCCATAAAATTCAAGGCTTCTCGGTATCACCACAGAAATCTGAGGTATCTCAAGGCAGTGTGACTTCACAATTTGTTCCTTCTCACCCCCTCACCAAACTTCAGAGTGGAAAGCTTGGTATTGAACCTACTAAGTTGCCTTTACCTAAAAGGAAACGGGCAAGGAAAACACCTGAAGGATCTGATAATGAAACTTTCTCATCATCATCTTCCATTTTCATCTTCTCCATTGCAAAGTCAACCATCCACTCCTCCATTACAAATTGTTGTTCAACAGGGATCTGGAACTTCAACATCTCAACCCCCTCAAACTTCAATATCCGCTCCTTCCCAATCATCTGGAACTTCATCGGCACTATCATCTAGTACTAGTTCTGCAATGGCACAGAATCCATGGAATAATCCTCGTGCAGTCACCATGCCTGCACCATTAAACCAATTGCCAGCACATCCTGAAAAATGATTGCCGAAATTTAATCTAGATGCAAGGATACCAGCCAATGAGCACATTAATAATTTTATGTTAGTTGTTAACTTAAAAGGAGTTACAGAGGAAGATGTCGTTGTTAGGCTTTTCCCTTATACCTTGCAAGAATCAGCTGGGTCTTGGTATTTTTCCTTGCCTCAGGATCCATTACTAGTTGGAACATTTTTCAATAACAGTTCTTGACTAAATACGGTGATGACAGATCTCTAGTGACATTAATCAATGATCTTTCAAATCTTAAGATAGAATCAAAAGAACCTATAAAAGAGTTCAATTCACGATTTAATAAACTCTTGAACAAGATTCCAACTGCCTCTAAACCTAGTGAGCAAATCAGAAGCGAATGGTATATAACAGCTTTACCTTCAAATATAGCTATCTTTGTAGATAGTGTTGCAAAACCAACTCTAGCAGAAAATATGAAAGCTGCACTTGCTGTAGAGAAACACATTATTGCTTTAGAAAAGAAGGTTGCTCTTGAAGACAGAAAATCCAAAAAAGTCTCTTTCAAAGATGATTCAAAGAAGAAAATGGCTAAAGATCCATATGATATGGAGGGTTTCCAAAAATTTCTCAAGACTATGTCAAACGAAATGGTAGAAATCAAGAAACAAATAGTTGAGACTTCAACCAAAAGACCATTTAGAAACTTTAAGAAACCTGAATCAAAGCCACCAAATGCTATATAGAATGCAGACTCAGATCCCGAAGAGGAAGAAGAAGAAGAAGAAACAGTCTTATCGTCTAAAGAACCAGAAGAAGAAATAACTGTAGAATGTCATGGAATGTAGGACTTTATTTTGCCTAATTCTGATACAGAAAATGAACAGGAAGCTTTCCCTGTAACTACCAGGAGTAAGGGTACTCCTGAACCTATTCAAATAACTCAGAAGAAAAGGAATACAGGTACTCCTGCAAAAGAGAAAATTCCCACAAAGAAATCCACAGAGATACCTTATCAAAATCAACCATCAACTTCAAATCCACCTCCAACATCTAAAACATTAGCAGTTACAGATTCTATGGACTACAACATTATTGAAGATATGAAGAAAACAAAGGCAAATATCACTATGTTTGAGCTTAGTAAACTCAAACATCAACAAAAATTGATGCTTAAGGAGTTAGATGCTTTACCTTCTTCTCCTCTTTTGAATGATGTATTGTCCAAAGTTGCTAATGAAACAGGTAAAGCACCTCCTGGAAGAGTGTAAGCTACCGATGTTGTCTTAATCGGAGATAGATCGAATTCCATACTCCTCCTTTTCTCTTAACCTATGAGATCTATAATAGAAATCTACACAACTGTTTGATTGACTCAGGGGCTTCCTTGAATATAATGCCAACTTCAGTTTGTTCTAGACTGAACATTGAACCCCAAAAGTCTGCAATTCATATTGTCCAGTTGGATAGAACTAAGGTCCAGGTTTTAGGAGAAATCAACTTAGTTATTATTAGGTTATCAACTGATCCAAGAGTGGTTCAGAGAATTGATAAAATCGCTGATATACCTAAATTCTATGGTTTGATTTTGAGTAGAGATTGGTCTAAGAAACTTCATGGTTATATTTTCACCGATTGGTCTCATATGTGGCTACCTTATAAAGGAAAGCCAAATCAAATAAAGATTGATCGAGAAAAACATATGACCCATACGGTCACTGAGTTTGAACAAGAAAATCAACCAATAGCATTCAATAATAATATTTTGGGAAATTACTCATCTGAATCATTCTTTGGCAATTTTACTCCTCAAACATCCCCTTTCTCAATTAATTATTTCACATCTCAAATCAAAAATTTTTCTCAAACAGATACATCAAGGTGTGTTAAAATTGTTGAGGAAACTGTAAATAAAATTGTAGATAAATCTTTGTTTTGGTCATTATATTTTGATGGGTCTAAATCTAGTGAAGGTGCAGGAGCAGGATGTATTTTAGTTAGTCCTGAGGGAGAAAAGACCATGTTATCATGCAGGTTGGAATTTGAATGCACAAATAATACAGATGAATATGAAGCCTTAATTCAAAGACTTTACAAAGCAATTGGTCTTAAAGTTCAATATTTAAAAGTGTTCGGTGATTCGGAAATTGTTATAAGACAAGTCACATATACTATTCATTACCTTTCTAGTCACCTTAAACACTATCAGTCCTTGGTACAGGACCTAATATCTCAATTTTTGGCATTCAATATTTCTCCCATCCCTAGATCCTAGAATGCAGCAACGAATCTACTAGCTAATGTAGCTTCCAAGCTCCTTCCATTTGAAGATTACAAGTCCCGATAGATACTCAGTAGAGTTAATTTTTAGACCATCAATTGTTGATAATGTTACTAACTGGCGAGTGTTCAATCACGATGATGACATTTTAAATTTCTTAACTTCTGACAAGTCCTATGATGATCAAATTATTGATGAAAGTGACCATGACCTGCAAATGAAGGAAAAGTTTGAAGAAAACTCAATACCTAAACCAGTGATCAAGCTTGAAGATCTTTATGACATCAAAGACAGGTTTAAACAGGTTACTAATTCAAAGCTCCAAAGTTCTACATTGAGATTTGAATTGATAAACCTTGGTACTGAGGAAAATCCACAAAACATCAATTTGGGATTAGGACTTTCTTCAGAAGAAAGAATTGCGTTCTTTAGAATATTGCATAAATATAAAAATGTCTTCTCTTGGAAATATGATGATTTAAAAACATACGATACATCTATCCAACATACGATTCCAATGCTTTCTGAACAAAAACCAGTACAACAGAAATTAAGAAAGATTCATCCTAACTTAGATGTCAAATAAAAGCTGAATTAAACAAACTCTTGAAAGCTAAGATAATTTTTCCTGTTAGACATTCAAATTGGGTATCCAATATGGTGCCAGTAAGGAAGAAAAATGGTGATATCAGAATTTGTATTGATTTTAGAAATCTTAAAAAAGTAAGTCAAAAGGATAACTTCCCTCTACCGACAATGGAGCAAACTCTACATTCAGTAGCTAGTTCTGAACTAATTTCCTTCTTAGATGGTTTTTCAGGGTATAACTAAATTTTGGTACATCCTGATGACAGACTTAAAACTACTTTCATAACTAAATGGGGAACTTATGCCTACCAAAAAATGCCTTTCGGATTAATCAATGTTGGAGCTACATTCCAAAGAGCGATGGACATAGCATTCAAAGGACTGATCAACAAATCAGTGGTTGTCTATTTAGATGGCATTACTGT
This sequence comes from Pinus taeda, assembly GCA_000404065.3. Taxonomy (NCBI): domain Eukaryota; kingdom Viridiplantae; phylum Streptophyta; class Pinopsida; order Pinales; family Pinaceae; genus Pinus; species Pinus taeda. The sequence continues at coordinate 22,039 of APFE030105388.1, read as the reverse complement.
GTTCTCTAAGAAAAGATCAAATCATTTGCATGATCTGAAACAAATCTTTGAACGTTGCAAAAGGTCTGGTATTTCACTCAATCCTAAGAAATATTTTCTCACTCTTGACCAAGGTAAACTCTTGGGCTTCAATGTTTCAAAGAATGGTATTTATATTGATCCAGATCGAATCAAAGAGATTTCTGATATTCCATTCCCTCATAATAAAAAATCCATGCAATCATTTTTAGGTCAAATCAACTTTGTAAAAATATTTGTACCAAAATTTTCACAGATTGTTCTACCATTACAAACTATGATTAAGAAAAATTCATTGTTTATATGGGGGCCTGTAGAAAAAGAGGCATTTGATTCTATCAAACAATCAATCATAAATGCCCTTGCTTTAAGCACCCCTAATTTTTCAAATGATTTCATGTTATATACTCTTGCATCTGATACATCTTACACAGCAGTGTTGACGCAAATTAACGATCAAAACTTGGAAGCACCAATCTCATTTTATAGTTCAAAGCTCCAAGGTGCTGAACTTAATTACTCGAAAGTTGAAAAACAAGCCTTTGTTGTATACAAACCCATTAAACACGACAGACCCTTTCTCTTAAAAGTTCACACAAAAGTTATAGTCCCTTTTTCAGTCGTAAGATAGTTATTAGTTCAAAGGGAATTAGGAGAAAAGAGAGCAAATTGGGTCACAACATTATAAGAATATGACTTGGAAATCAAACCAGCAAAGATTGTCAAAGGCCAAGGTTTTTGCAGGTTGTTAACAAGAGCTTCTAATATCCAGGAACCTGAAGGTACAAAAGATACTGAAGAAATAAATCAGATAAGTACCACTAATCCTAAATCCCAATATGCAGATCTGATTTTCTATTTAAAAAGTGGATATGCTCCTTCTAATATTTCTTATAAAAATAAACGTGCCATACGACTGAAAGCAAAAAAACTTCATAATTATAGACGATGTATTGTTTAGACGAAATTATGATTCAATTTTGTTAAGATGCTTAGAAAAACCTGAAGCGCAAAAGGTCTTCCAAGAGCTACATGATGGACCAGCAGGAGGACATTTTGGAGCTGATACAACAGCTCACAAAATCATTCATGCTAGGTATTACTAGCCTACCTTGTTCAGAGATACTCATGAATATGTAAAGAAATGCCAAAGTTGTCAAACTGCTAGTGGAAGACAAAGGATGTCAGCTTTCCCTTTGCAACCAGTCAACATTGAACAACCTTTTGAACAATGGGGATTGGATATCATTGGAGAAATCATGCCACATTCATTCAAGCAACATAGGTATATTCTTACAGTCACTGATTACTTTACTAAGTGGGTCGAAGCAATTCCTTTGAAGACAGCAAACTCTGAGGCAATCATTGAATTCATAGATCAGTTCATCATTACCAGGTTTGGTGTCCCAAACGCTCTTATTTTTTATAATGCGTCTTATTTCTTTGGAAATTCTATTTTTGAATTTGCTATCAAAAGGGGATTTAAATTGAAATATTCTGCAAACTACTACCCTCAGAGTAATGGTTTAACAGAATCTGCCAATAAAAATCTGATCAAAATCATTAAGAGAACTATATAACAAAATCATAAAAACTAGCATAAGTCTTTAATATTTGCACTATTGGCCGACCGAATAACACATAAGGCTTCTATAGGCAGTTCTCCATTTAATCTAGTGTATGGAAAGGAAGTTGTCATACCAGCAAATTTAGTACTTCCATCACTAGATTTAGTGCAGTTTATTGAAGAAACTCCCTCATCTTCCATTCAAGTGAGACATGATCAGATCCTGAAACTAGAAGAAGAAGGGGAGAAAGCCCGAATTGTACATGCGAAACATCAACAGATTATTAAGTCATCTTTTGATGCAACTTCAACCGGCTCAAAACATTTGCAAGTTGGTGATCTAGTTTTGAAGTGGAACAAAGCCCATGAGGATAAAGGAAAACACACTAAGTTCCGGAAAATGTGGCTTGGACCATTCCAAATCAGCGAGAAGATAGGCCCTCCTACATTCATATTGCAAGGTCTATCAGGAAAGAGAGATTTTCTTCCTGTCAACGACCTTATCTTGAAAAAAATCTTCAATTGAGGAGATAACCCCTTCTCCCTTTGTAAATATTCAATTTTCAGCAGGATTTGTGTGAACAAATTAGTTTGTTTAAAATCCTAGGAAATAAAGTTGTGAAAAGCCTTCCATTGGTCTTTGCTATGATGAAAAAGTTACTCAAAAGAAAATAGTTTTAATATTTACTTTTAAGAAATGGAAGCCTTAAGGGAAAAAGAAGATTCTAGGAAATTAGGTATAATTAGATTCTAAAAACCTCATTTTATTTTTGCGAAATCTTCTCAAAACTTAGAAATACTGTAAATCATTTTAAAGTTTTAGAAGCCTAAAAACGGTTATCAATACAAAACAAAGACTGATTCAATCTTAGCATCTTCAACTCTCATCCTGTCATCCATGTTCTCTTAAGGAGAAAATTGTTCATCCCATCCATCAAAGTTTATAATTACTCAGAGTATAATTCTAAAATATATTTGATATAAAAGATAAGGGTCTTATTACAAGCCTGCTTACCATGATCATAGGGGAATAGTTTAACTGACATTACCAACATTTCATACCAAAACAGGGTAATGGCTTATAATTATAAGACAAGGGGTCTCATCACGAGCCAACTTGTTCAGTTAAATTACAACTAGTGAATGACATTGTTAACAGCTAGCCACCAAACCAGGACAATGGCTTTTTATCTTACAAAAAAAAATGCAAAACAAAAAATATGGAAATGTATCTTTTGGATTCATTCTTTTTAATTATACTCTGAAATGGATGGAACAATGAATGATTAAATGGTTAAAAGGTAACCCTGCCAAGACTATAGACGTTTGCTGGCAGCAGAGACTCTATCTATGACAAAGGAGTCATTATAAAAGCTAAGTTGGAAAAGTCTTTTGTTTTATCATTATCAACCAATTAAGGTCTATTTAAAACTTAGAATGTATTTAATTTTAAGAAGAGAAAGAAATAGAAAAAATAGTTATCATTACGTTCAGACTCTATGATTATCTAGTTATATTAGATTTTCTCTATCAATTAAGATTTTCAGATTAAGAAATTTAAAGTATAATATTACTTTCTCAGAGATAATTGTTTCTTCCAGTGAATCACCAAATGTTGTGCTAAACAACAACCCCCATTTCTTAAAAAATCTTCACATAAAATTTAAATAAGAAATGGGCCCCTTTAATAAGATTTGTGTGTCCATAAATAAAATTGGTATTAACCCATCATAAGAAAACCCTTATTAGAAGACTTTAGGTAAACAAATCATTTTAAAAGCCTTTTGAACGGAAATAAAAGTGTGACTTAAAAAAAATATATTATAAAACTCTTCGTTATTTGCGATAAAGCGATTGGAAGATCGCATATCGCAATAACAAAGGAAACATACGTAAAGTCTCGTCCATTCTCTCCGATCCGAAAAGGCAATCGCAATCGCAATCGGAGATCGGAGAAGCCAAATGCCAAGCATAATATAATGGAACCCCCAAATCCTCCGATGCGAAAAAGCACATCGCAATCGGCAAATCAACGTTGACAACAACAAACTAATACATAAACGAAGGCAAGCTCAAATCCTCCGATGCAATAAAGCATATCGCAATTGGCAATTGGCGAAATCACATTGAAAAAACAATAAAGCCTGAGTCCATTCCCGATCGCGATATATTTATTAGGCACGCATCTCGAAGATATATTGGTTTGCATGCATTATATCACCTTTCGGAGATCGGAGATATTCAAAGCAAGTGTTAAAGCCTTTCCCTTGATGTTCTTGATCGCCGATTTGTGATTTATCACTGATCATCCATCAAACAAATCTAAGGCACGCTTCAATTAATCATTCGGCATATAAGCGACATGATGGACATTTAAAACCTTCTTTACCATGATTGACAGGTTAAACGCCTATTCAATGAAGCAGTTAAGGGTAGATCTTTTCTTTAGATTTCACCCGTGGAAACCTTTAACTCTATTCCATTACCACCTGTTGATTGATGTAACTCTTTTTCATTATCATATTGGTCTGTTGCAGCATTTCTCTGTATCACAATTTTTCAATCGCTTGTGCAGAATTCTGTTGAAAACAGAAATCTGAAGCAAAATGGGAAAGAAATCAAAGAAATCCGTAGCAGTAGCTCCTGTAGCGACAACGCAGCCAGCCAAAGATCCCGGACCAAGCAAAAAGGGATTAATATCAAACACGACATGTCTTGGACTAGGAAACACTAGCTGGGAAAGTATCTATAATTTAATTGAAATGGAAGTACCCAAAGGACTATTAGAACAGGCCACGGCTAATTCGACTGATAAGTCTGAAGGAACTCTTAAAGAGTTGGCATGCTCCTTTCTTCACAGAATCGTTGCGCGTGCTAAAGTCCTCCCATATACTGACGTCTTGAGATGGGTGGCGGAAAAAATTCCAGTCACAAACAAAACCTTTTGCACAAATGATGGGAGAGTATTCGGCTCATTTCAGTCGGATGATCTAAGGAAAATGTATCACTTACCTGAACTCGAAAAGCGGTACAACAAAGCCTTCCTTGAAGTGTTCGCAAAAGAAAATGAGTCAGAATCAGCCCCGATTAAGCAGTGGAGACATTTTCTCGCGAAGCACAAGCACGAATCATTGGGTAAGTACTCCGTAGACTCATTGGCTTCTCCTTACTGTTATGCCAGAGCTATGATGTGTAGGATGTGGGGAATACATGACTCTGCTGAGTTTACTATAGAAATGGTCCCTCTGATGGAGGTAGCAATCAATGGCTATGTGATGGATTGGGCCAATATTTTATCTGAAAAATTAGCCATAGTAATCCTAGAATACAAAGCAAATGCATATCAAACTACTAGAACCATTCCCCCATTCTATTTCAGTGCATTCATTATGGATACTGTTTGTTTCAATTCTGAATTTCCATTGCTCGGATGGAGATGGACCCCCACAGACCCTAAACCAATCCATATTTATCATGATCAGTTATGGAAGGCTAATTACAAAAATCATTTGTATAAAATCTGCAACGGTTTTATTGTGCCTATTTATTACTCCATTTTTTATAAGCCTGCTCCTAGGATATCCCCCGAAGCAGAAACAGATTTGACAACAGTAGGCAGTTGGTTTGGGGAAGAAAAATTCACTTATATAAGGCTTTTTGGTAGCTTTACAAAACCCCATGTCCTTCATTTGTATGTACCTGATAAACTGTTAACTCGAGACTTGGCTTATCAAATAACAATAGATGGGACATCCAAAACCCTTAGAAATTCCAAGAAACAGGCATGGCCTACATTTCCTTTAAGATGTGATGTTTTCACTCTTCATGATTACAAACATGCAGAAAAGGAGGCAGAAAAAATACAAATGTTGAATCTTGCAACAATTCCCAATAGACAATATGATCCAAGGAAAGCTGCCTATAATGTTCTTGAACAAGCCAAACTTGCAAAGTTCGATCATGAAAAGGATGATATCGATGATCTATTTTCCTTAGTCGAATCTTTATTTCAAGTTAAATCTTTGGCCAGAATCAAATATCAAGATGAAGGATTAGAAGTGTTTAATAGGCTTAGAGAACAGAAGTTGCAAACTCTGCCTTTAGACCTCTTAGTCACAGCTCCTACAGTCCAGTCATTTGGTCAGGCTGAACAAATAGTTATTGATAAGACCTCTGATGTGGAAAAGATCTCCAAACAGCAACAGGAATAGGAACAACAACAACAACGGGAATAGGAATAGGGAAAGGATAGCCAACTTATGGATACAGATACTCAGATTGATCCCAAGCTTCTTAAAGAATGGCAATAGTTCGATTCCATAATAAGCAATGCTGAGACTTTGCAGGGATTTAGCATGCCTGAATTGACAACTGGTCACAAAACAACAACTAATACGGTTCCAACTGAAGGAACAAGCGGCCCACCCATCACTCAGAAATATATGGAGATAATTCCAGAAAATCCATCTGATGAAATCATCTTACATGTAGAAGAAATACCACCTTTAAATGTCTTCTATAGCCCTAAGTATAACGTTGTAGTAAAAAGACAAAGGAAAAAGAGAAAATTTGATCAATATTCTATTTTACCCACACAAACAGAAATGGCTAATGTGGTATGGAGAGAAGAAATTAATCCTTCCGAAGACCTTACAAAACTCTCCCAATATGTTGGGGCATACTTAGCAGCTACTATGGATAAAGCATCAGAAGTTAACAATTTACTCAAAGAAAAAGATCAGACAATTGTTTCACTGGAAGCGCAAGTATCCCAAAGGCAACAGATAATAGAGTAATTAAAACAACAGTTAGCAGCGCAACAACAATCAAATAACCAACTAAATGAACAATTGCTCAAGGAGAAGCAGAGAATAGACCAAAGTGCAATACAGAAACAAAAAGAATTATCCCTAGCATTGGCTAAGATGAAGTCAATGAACGAATAATTGAGCAAAACGAAAGATGAGCAAATCACTCAACTATCACAACAAATAGAAAAGTTTAAAAGTTTTCCTCAAGTAGCAGAGTTCATATCTGAAGCTCTCCAGATTAATAAGGCATTGATTAAACAATTAAATTTGTTATGTCATAATATTTCTCTTGCTGAGCCCCTCAGTGAAATTTCTTCATCAATGATTGACAAATCAGTTGACGCAAGGCAAAATTTGGTACAGGTCGATGAAACATTGACAAACTTTCTTGCTTGGCAAGAAACCAGTGAAGGGCAAGCTGCAAATCTGCCTCAAATTCTAGAATCACACAAGGAAATTCTTTTCCTAGAATGGCAATCCCAATTGATGAAGGCAGAAAGGGCAACTTCAAGATGTAGATCAACCACTGGTAATTTGATTGAATTAATTAATGATACTCTTTACCTGTCTAATTTGATTTCAGAATGCACTCCAGGTAAATTACCATCAGTTAAAGCATTGGAGCAGTCATGTAAGTAGGATTTAGAAAAGAAAGAGAGATTAATCGCAGGCATCCAAAGTTTAACTTGGGACACCTTTTGGTTCTTCCTGGTTAAACCGCATAGTTAAAAGGCAGCACTGAAATGTTTAACCGATGCAATCGGTTATATGATTCCTGAAATTCATGATGCTACGTATTCAACCCAACTGCATTCACGTTTGAGTCACCCTCCAGAATTGCAAAAAATGCTAGCTATATGCTAGCTCAAACCAAAGGATGATCGGCCGAAACAGTGAATCGTTTTACCGACTGCAAGCATGCCTATTTCAAGGAGATTTTCATGATTTGGTCATACCACCTCACAATGTTTTTATTTCATAGTTAATTAGCTTAGATAGTATTTATAGACCCTTTCATGTCTTTAGAAAGGGTCCTCAATTTTTGTATCAAAACTTGGATCGGCGGTTGCACTATTGTGCTTCCAATATATATATATATTTTATGAAGACTGGACCTATATTCTGAATTTTGATGAAGAATACTATGATGAGATATGCACTATTGCTTTTTGTGAGAGTATTTCTAAGTTAGAAGACGAAATCTGAATGCGATTGATGTCGGAACGGATTCAAATTACATATGGTACTATTATATATGTCTTTGCTCCATTCTTTTATATGAATCAACATTTATTCAATCTTGCTATCATTTGATATATGTATGCATTTTAACAACAGTCATTTTACTTATCACTACTGAATGTTTAAGGAATGTTATTCTTTCAATCATATTTATGTCAATGATATATGAAGAATAATGTAATAATGTTTTAATTATTACTTTGTTCAACTACTTGAACAAAGTAATTATCATATGAAAGAATGTTTTTATTTATAAATGGAGTCATCTATATACCTATTTGTAAATAAGAATTATCAAAAGTTGCACTAAAGTTGAAATTTCCCGGGATAGATTAGTCGTTTATTATTCTGCATTTTAGAATAAATTATGTATCATTACCATTAGATAATTAAAAACCAATCACTTATCCATCTTATTTACAAATCATTGGGAAACTGGTCCCATTATATCCAATTGGAGCCACCACACCGAATGAAAAAGGAGTTGCCTTTAAGGTTCGGACCGAGTGGTTTTCCCCAATGTTGATGCAGCGATTTTTGAGGCATCAACAGGATCTCAAGTCAATCTTCAAAAACAGTCTTGCTCCCTACAGATGATCGAACAAGTCATCAATCCTCGACAAAGGGTACCTGTTCTTTATAGTCACTTTGTTCAACTGTTTGTAGTCAATGCATAATCTAAGAGTACCATCTTTCTTCTTCACAAGCAATATCAATGCACCCCAAGGCAATACACTTGGCCCAATGTATCCCTTGTTCAACATTTCCTTCAACTCTATCAACTCAGGTGTGCTAATCTTGTAAAGTTTTTTGGATGTTGGAGTTGCCCCTGACACCAACTCAATAGAAAAGTCTACCTCCCTATAAGGTGGCAACTCTAAAATATCCTCGGGAAATACATCCTTGAATTGTTGTAGAACTGGGTACCTGCTCAAAACATCTGCATCCTCAACCTCCTCACCCTTGTCATTAGAAATGTGCACTGTGAATAGCTTACACCCTTCCCTGTGACGATGCTTTGCTTGCATAGTTGTCACCATCCTAACTAATGTGGCTTTCTTCTTACCTTGTAAGAGTCTTGGTTCTCCATTGTCATCAACGCACTCAATGGATTTATCATAATAATCTACCTTGGTTCTTTGAAGATACAACCAATCCATACCCAACAACATATTGTATGATCCCAACGGTAATACATTCAAATGTGTTGCGGTAGGCATACCATTTAAATCAAATGCATAAGCTTTTACCCAATGATGAACTAGTTTCTTTGTACTTGTAGCCAATTGCACTAACCAAGACTCTACATGCAATTCCTTACTCAAACCACACTTATCTACCAAGGCAAGACTAACATAGCTATAATTAGATCCATGGTCAATCAAAATAGAAATAACTTGATCACAAAGCTTACCGTCCATCTTAATGATAGATGCTTGATGCTCTTCTTGTATGTTATCCAGTGTTGCATTGATACGTGGAATACTCTGACCAACATCTCCAATAGTTTGTACCTCCTGCGCATTGTATATCTTAGGCCTACCACTCTTGTACTGTGGACAATCCCTCATGCGTTCATCTCCTCCACAAGTCCAACATTGCATGGGCTCCTTATTCTGCTCCTTAGCTTTTTGTCCATGTCCATCTATCTGATGAGTTGAACCTCTTAATTGGTGCAACATTCTCCTTGTTACCTGAATCATGTCGTCTTACTCACTTCTTCTCCCATTTTACTTTATTCTTTGCATTAGCTCTACAATCTGGGTTCATCTCAGTTTGGTGCTTCAACTATTCATAGCAATGCTTCAACTTTCGGATACCCTCTTCTAATGGTCTAGAATCATCGAACTCAATCCTATCTTTAAATGCCATTGGTAACCCACTGGTAAATCTTTGAATATTGGCCTTCTCTTCTTTGAGGTAAGGCTATACCTTAGAAACTCCAAGAACCTGCTAGTGCACTCATCATATATCATGGATCCCATCTTTAGCTCATAAAATCATTTTTCTCTGTCATCAAAATATCTCTCTAACAAGTACTTCTTCTTGAATAGTCGCTTAAACTCACTCCAAATCAAATCTTCCTCATGTCTCTGACGTTCTTCACATCTTCCCACCAAATGTCTGCTTTACCTTTGAGACTGAACGTAGCCACTCTAGCCTCCATGTTCTCTTCTCCCATTTTCCTTTATTCTTTGCATTAGCTCTACAATCTGGCTTCTTCTCAGTTTGGTGCTTCAACTATTCATAGCAATGCTTCAACTTCTGGATACCCTCTTCTAATGGTCTAGAATCATTGAACTCAATCCTATCTTTAAATGCCATTGGTAACCCACTGGTAAATCTTTGAATATTGGCCTTCTCCTCTTTGAGGTAAGGCTATACCTTAGAAACTCCAAGAACCTGCTAGTGCACTCATCATCTATCATGGATCCCATCTTTAGCTCATAAAATCATTTTGCTCTGTCATCAAAGTATCTCTCTAACAAGTACTTCTTCTTGAATAGTCGCTTAAACTCACTCCAAATCAAATCTTCCTCATGTATACCTCTGACGTTCTTCACATCTTCCCACCAAATGTCTGCTTTACCTTTGAGACTGAACGTAGCCACTCTAGCCTCCATGTTCTCTGAGTATTCATGCAACTTGGAGAACTTCTTCATGCCTAGCAACCATGCTTCTGCATCTAGCGATTTCTTTACCTCTCCATCAAAAGTAGGTTCCTTTGCTTTCTTAAACTCATCTGGCAATACCCCTTATCACTCCTCATGCAAGGGTGATAACGATATCGATCATCATGCTTGTCGGAACCAAAACTAGAACGATACATGTCATTATCCCTTCTCCTATCCGGAGTGTCCAACACTCTTCCATCTCTGACTATATCATCTTTATTTGATCTATGACCACCATGTGATTGACTACCATATGCTCGATTAGTTATATCCTCCTGCTCATGGCTGGTCCAAAGCGGTCCCTATCGCTACAAATATGACAAGCTCTGAACTATGATTGCATTTACCTCTACTAGCTTTTCATGTGCCTGTATGATTCTATCATTATTTGCCTTACAACTTCTTATTTCTTCCTTCAAGCTTCTCAATCTAATTGCCAAATCAGAAGGGTTCCCAACACCATATTGCTCTTCAAATTCATAGGGAGAGTCTTTGTAGTCAAACATCTTTCTAGCTATTTGATATTTCTTCGTGCAAGGTATATCATGTCAACTAAACCAAATCACAATAAACCAATGTACCTTAGTATAATTGAAGGGGGATACCTTGTCTACAATATCAACGAATCAACATGATACATGTATAACATAATCATGACAACATATAGAAACATAAAACATAAGCATATTACCATGCAATTCATTCTAGCTAGGGTCCAATCATCAATGCATGACCTCATTAACAACACACACCACAACCTCATGCATGACAACCACCATCATTATGACACTATACACTTGACCACATGCAAACATGAATCTGCATAAGTTATTCATCACCATCCACACATATGCATAAATGTGTATGATCAAGCATGAAAGAAAAATACTTGAAATCAAATCTTCAAAATCATATATGCAACCAAGCATACAAGTATGTAACCAATAAAGCAGGATTGCAACCAAAAATAAAACAATGATACATGTAAGTGACATAAATCGACATGTAACTAGTCATACACTCACGATGCTGCATTCCACCACAACAACCTCAAGTTCCACATGACTACATCACTACAACCATGATCAACATTATGCAAATGAAACAAGCACATGGAATGCAAGTGTGAGAGACACACATGCAACTAACATGCATGCATGACCAACATATAGCCCATCCAGTCCGAGGGGTGAACCATGCTCTGACACCACTTTGTAACACCCTCCTCCCACATCTACCCAAGCAACTGGCGAGCCGGGGTAAACATGCGACAAGAGGACACTATGATATGATTCAACCTCCTAAATCATGTTAAGGAAGCGGAACCGATGGAAACACACCATACAAACATTAAGCATTAGGTACAACACCCTCAGGAACCAATCCAATACTTTAGACAACTTGTCTTGGGGTTCCACTAAGAGTTTGGACAATTTAAGGCTCAGTCGCTCCCGTGCTATAGGCATGAGGGCAACCAAAAACCCAAAGTCACTCTCACAGGTTTGCCTGCCATTGACTAGAGACCAAAATTGTCAATGCTATGCCACGAATCTGGGATTTGAGCTACTTTTACAAGCCCAGAGCCCAGGTCACTACCCATAATTTAACCATCTTTTACGATCAGTAAGATAACGTGGAAATGAAAGTAATAAAGCAAATACTTGTTCAAGACCTTGACTGGACCCCTATTAGCCATGACAGGCATTTCATCAAACATATTTCAAATGTGTAATCTATAGGTGTAATTAACAGTTCTGAGCATAGGAGTCTCATACTTAGCTGAGAATCGCTAAGAACCATTGATGCCTCAACACATCAACTTCCATTCCATCCATTAGGTCATAAACACATTGATCATTTAATTACAAGTAAAAACGCGATGAGAGCCACACATAGTTGTTGTCATAAAACACATACATAACCAGCATAATAGGGACATAAATATTAATGAAACCAAAACCATATATACCACATATAATCCACCATAATACTCATAGAAATACGAGGAGAAATAACCTTTCATTAATGATGCAAAATCCAAACCCGAGATGGGACTTCCACGTTCCACCCAACCGTAGAATGACTGAGCCAAATATGTCTTCAACCATTCACCCCCATGCCATATTCCAAGCGTGAATGTGGGATCTCATAGAACACATCAATCAAAACTCACCCAAGGCTATTAAAGGCCATCCACCTCAACCCATCTAGCAGTGGTTCCACCTCACTATCGGACATCACAAAACCATCATCATATCAGTCTCTATTTGAGCCATCTAGGGCTCCAGAGCGTTTGTCCAACTCGACTACAGGACTAGTAACTCAACCCACAACTTTTACCGGCCTCCAGAGCGCTTGTCCAACCAAGGCTACGGTACTAGTAACTTAGCCCACCAAGGGCTCCAAAGAATTTTTCCAACCCAGGCTATGGGACTAGTAACTCAACCCAAGTTGTTCCAGGGCTCCAGAGCGTTTGTCCAGCCCGACTACGGGACTAGTAACTCAACCCACAACTTTTACCGAGATCAAAAGTGCTTGTCCAACCAAGGCTACGGTACTAGTAACTCAACCCACCAAGGGCTCTAGAGCGTTTGTCCAACCTAGGCTATGGGACTAGTAACTCAACCCAAGTTGTTCCAGGGCTCCAGAGCGTTTGTCCAACCAAGGCTACGGGAGTAATAACTCAACCAACTAACCACATGCATATGCCATGCATTCCAAAACTAGTGAAGGAAACATACATGTAACTCAATACCTAGAAACAAATCTGATGTAGCTGCTGATCTTGATGCCCTCTTGCAGTTTCATGCTTTTCCTTTGCCTTCTTGGTCTAAGAATCCAAGTATGCCACACCCTCCAAGAGTTCTCCAAGAAAGCTCTAGGTCTCCAAAAGTATGAGAGAGAGAATAAAGAGAGAGAGCTCCAACACTGAATTGAAAAAAGGTTACCAACTGATCCTCATAAGCCTTTTTATGAATTAGGCCTCTATTTTCTTCACTTTCCATTATTTTCCATCATTTTCCTCCTCACATGCAACCTGTGACCTTTCACCTCTTTTTTCTCCTAATTTCCATTATTTTCATTAATAAATGTGCCAAAAATGCTATTTTGCCTTTCCAAATCCTTAGCCATTGCTTTTGCCAATTTCCTTAGCCATAACCAATCACAATTGATCCCCATCACTAGGATTTTGCCCAACATTCAGCTTAGAATAAGTGTCCCATCATCCATGGTTATTATTTTGCCTTTATTTACTTTTATTACATGGAATTTTCACCAAAGTTGTTATAGAATACTCCCCCTTGGGGGAACATCATCCTTCGTGTTCAACAACACCTATAACCACAAAACTTTAGTAAGAAAAATATATATTGTCGATGGAGATTTATAACTTAGCATGATGCATTATTTACAATCATCATCTTGTTGAAACCAAACCAACATAACAACATAATAACATGACATCATAACAACATACCACATAATGGAGCTTTATAACACAACTCATGGCATTATTTACTATGTACATAAACCAACATCATCAAAACATATACCAAAACATATATCAAAATCACACCAAAACACCCAGCAAAAACTGCTTTTCCTCAACTGGCGAACAAGGAAGAATACATAGCCTGCATCTGATCCACCACTTCCCATGTAGCTTCATCGGGCCCAAAGTGCTTCCACTACACCTTAACTCGCTCAATTGCTCGGTTTTGGAGCATGAGCACCTTTTTCTGCAATATACACCAAGGCTCCAGCTAGAATTCTCCATCTGGTTCCACCAGCAATACAAACAAGTCAATCACATGATCAACATCCTTAACATACTTATTAAGCAAAGATACATGGAAAACGTCATGGAATTTCATTGTCGGAGGCAGTGCAAGTCGATAGACTACTGGCCCAATCCTCTCAATGATATTGAAGGGTTTGGAAAACTGTGGTGCCAGCTTGGCACATGATCCAATCCGCAAGGAGCTCTTCTTTGGTTTGATGCACAAGTACACATTTTACCCAACCTAGAACTCCTTGAACAACCTGTTCCTATCTTCATAACTCTTATGCACATCGTGTGTTTCCTTTAGATTCTTCTTGATCACTTGTATTTCCTATTCCATGTCTGTCAACATGTCTGGTCCAATCAATACCCTACTAACCGGATCACTCCAGTTGATGGGAGTGTTACAACTTCGCCCATCCAATTCCTCAAAAGGACTCATCATCAATGATTCATGAAAACCATTGTTGTACGTGAATTCTACTAAGGGGAGATACTCTTTGCACTTTCGTTGTTGATGCATCACATACATCCTCGACATGTCCTCCAATATCCTATTGACCCTCTTTGTCTGTCCATCTATCTGTAGATGATAAGTCGTACTGAAGGCCAACTTTGTGCCCAAAGTTGCAAATAACTCCTTCCAAAACTTATAAGTGAACTTCGTATCCCTGTCTAACACAATCTTTTTCGAAACACCATGCAATCTGACCACATCTCGAATAAATACATGTGCTACATCGCTACTTGAGAATGTAGACTTCACCGGAATGAAATGTGAAACCTTCGTCCACCTATCCACAATAACCATAATGGAATCATGTTGTCTCACTGTCTTTGGCAAACCTGTAATAAAGTCCATGGAAATGACTTCCCATTTCCATTCTGGGATCATAATCGATTGTAGCAGTCCACTTGGATGCTTACATTCTGCTTTCACTCGCTGACAATCAAAACATCTAGCCACGAAATCTGCCACATCCCTCCTTAGATTTGGCCAATAATAAAATTTATTTAATGCAGTTAATGTTTTCTGATAACCTGGGTGACCTTAATAAAGTTTCGTGTCAAAATCCCTCAAGATCACCTTCTTGAGCTCATTGTTATCCGATACATATATCCTGTCTTGGAACTTGACCAACCCATTAGTTGTAAGACAATAATCCATACCATGTGCACCTGCACCTGTTCCTGTACCATCACCTGTACTTGTATTTGTACCATCACCTGTACATGTGCTATGCTGCAACCTACGGACAATATCCTTATATCTAATATCTTGTTGACCTGCCTGCAAGATCTTATCCTATAGATCTGTCCCATAAGAGCTCATAGCTGCTACGTGATTTACCTGTATCCGTCTGCTGAGAGCATCTGACACCATGTTCCCTTTCCTTTGATGTACCTAATCTCAAAATCAAACGCATTGATCATGGCCAACCATCTAGCCCGCCTGCCTTTCAGATTCGGCTGGTCAAACAAATACCTCAATCCAATGTGATCACTCATAAGTACAAAACCTCCTACTAAGAAGATAATGTTTCCACATATTCAATGCATGTATGATCGTTGCTAACTCAAGATCATGCGTCGGGTAGTTATGCCCGTGATCGTTTAGTCATGGAGCAAAAAGGTAGGTGAAATCATGTCAAAATATTGTCAAAAGAGAGGTCAACATCCTCCCATGATGGTCTTTTTGCATGTCCTAATGCAAACGAAACTTCTCAGTGTGAGCTAAAATTTTACTCAAAATTGTTGAAATTCCATCTTTCACTGACCAAATTATTCAAGTTCTTTAGATTTCTGTTATCTCATCTGTGTTAATCTTTCTTAACTTTCTGCAACATCTTTTGTAGGCTCTTCAATAGAAAATAGGGGAAATTGATTTTCTAATTTGAAGCAAAGTGAAGCATCAGCCTAAAAATGTTGTAGCATACCTGCCCTCACAAATTAGGTTCTTCTAAATGATGAGCAAAGGATTGCGCCATTGATCTTTGATCCAAGACCAAGGCACTACTTTTCCCCAATTAACATTTTGATGCTCAGGCTTGAGAAATTGGAGGCTCTGTTGCGTGTGAGTAACCTTGTTTTTAAAGCCATTTTTCTTCTTCAAGTTGATGAAATCTGCATGTTATGGTACTGGAAAATGTTGGTATCATATGCCAAATGTGTAGGTGTTGGATGTTTATATGAATGAAGGCATCCATGTCAAATTAGAAAAATGGTTCATTCATTCACTGTTAGGACTACGTTTTTTATTTGTTTCACTCTACCATCGAAACCTCTTGCAATTGAAAGGCGGCCTCATCATCGAATTCCTGGAATTTTGCAAAAACAATATGCCTTCACTTTGCCACTAACCTCCACTTTGCTCAAAGGCTCATGGCAATTTCTTCAGCTTTCCCATGGTCTCTTAGTAACCCTGTCTTAGAATTTGTACAGGAAAAATATGACAGGCTATTTGTTTGTACCAAGTATTTTGATAGATGAGGGCTTAATGGCTATATGAATTAGAAAAGTAGGCAAATTAAGACTAATATAAGGAAATAAACAAATGATGATCAGAAGTAAGGTCGCGAAACATCATGATATGAAGTGAATCGAATAAGGTAAGACCTTAAGCATGCAAGTAAATGTCGTTTTTATAATATTTGTTTCCTTTGAATTCAATAAAATAAGAAAGATATAAACATATCCATACCTCAAGTTATCAATATCATTGATACTCATAGTAATTCTAATTCAATTTTATGATCCGATACCTGTTATTTCAATTTCCTGTTCCTGTACCTGTGTTACATTTTTTTGTTCCTATACCTTTTTCCTGTTATCTCAGTGTACTTCTTTTGATCAATGACTCAAATATCTATTGTACTTTGTCAAGCTTGTTAGCCATAGATGTTGATATGAAGAGTGGTGATTATTTTGAAAACAACTTCTGACCTGTCTCCATAATATTCCCTACTAAATCCCTGCTAGGCTTCCTTGTACAACTTGGCTTATTCATTCCTCTACTATCATACTACCCTACCCTACTTGAAAAAGCAAAACCTTTTTTTTCAAGTATAGGTGAATTTCCAGTGGGTACACAACAATATGATAAAAGAATTCACATCGAAATTTAGAATATAACCATTGACATGTACCTGAACATGTAGAATCAGCTGATCTCCTTGATATGGTTCCAAGACTTGTTGAAAGATGATGTGGTGCTTTGGTTTGAAGACCTTTTGGAGCCACTCCTCAATGTAATCATAACTCTCCTGATGTTCTTCTTCATCTCCTTTGACATGTACCTCTTTTTCTACCATATTAACTTGATAGTTGATCTATTGATTATATACAAGATCTGATGTTGTTCTTGGTGGAAGTTCTTCCATTTTTTATTCAAACATATTCCCTGGTTGTTTGATATGTTCCTTTTCATTTCAACCATGGAATTTTTGCTGTGTTATACTCCTGATAGCTGTGAGGATCTGTTCTTCTTGGGTTGCAAAAATATTTCCAGCTGCTACCAAGATCTGGGAGATTTCATTGAGTAACATCCTTCCTCCAACCTATCTTGAGCTTGCTTGAAGGCTTGCTTGTTGATCTTTTTAATCCTTGTCTTGTACATGGATTAGAGTTTGGTGTCTGGGGGTTCTTGTGGATCAAGAATAAAAACTCCTCAAAAAACCAAATTCAAAAGAAAGCATGGATTGGACACATCACATTACTAAGGCCCCGTTGTCACCAACTTGCATGTTGATATGAGTGGTCTTACTTTAAAGGGAAACACACTTGCAGGAAAGGTAAACACACTGACATGAAAGGAAAAGACACTTGCATGAAAGGGAACAACAAGACTTTGATCCTACCTTTAACTCTATGCATATGAGAAAGAAACTAGAAAATCAATCAGGGGCAACAAGATTTTGGAGCGACCCAAACCAAAGCGGATTTCGTGGCTCTTCACTCATGTCTTACCATCTTTCTTCGCCCACTAGTTGCCCTGCAACGAAGATCATCATAGAAAACTTGTAAAAGAAACTATGCTTTAATCCCTTTAGCACCTCCCCGGCAACAATGCTAAACTATTGGGGAAAATATTCACATATTAATTCCAACAATAAATTACCAACACGAGGGCTCCTAAGCTTATGAGGCACAAGCACAATATGTGCAGGACTAGAGCTAGGTTTGGAAAACATAGAATTGGAGAAAGATGGAAATCACATTGGTATAAAAATTTAAAGAGACCACAATTACTTCTCTCAAGCTTTGAAGATTAGATGGGACTTAATTAGCTCAGATGTGGTAATGTAATA
This sequence comes from Pinus taeda, assembly GCA_000404065.3. Taxonomy (NCBI): domain Eukaryota; kingdom Viridiplantae; phylum Streptophyta; class Pinopsida; order Pinales; family Pinaceae; genus Pinus; species Pinus taeda. The sequence goes on along the minus strand of APFE030105388.1, from coordinate 3,635 downwards.
GAATCCTTGAGATCATTTACTATACATGTACTACGTTTCCATCAGTTTTCATAAGTTGAGATGAGAACTAAAATGCAGAAATCATAAACATGTTGAGAAAGGAAATTCAGAAATGTGAGGAAAACTTATTGCAGCTGAAATGTCAATCTAATACCTAAAAATGTAGCACTGCTTCCTAGAAGGGGGGCCTACCTTCTTTGGGAGCAGGCCACTGTAACTTGCTCAGTGACAAACCTTTACCAATAACCCCAGAATACTTTCAAAAATATTATATTTCTTCCAAAAAAGGAAAATTACATTTGATCAGACACTAATACTTGTTGCTATCTATTTTTCTAACCTATGCTCCCATCCATCATACAAATATATAATCTGTTCTATAAACAAGAACAAAATTGTTATCCATAATTACACAATTCAACCTCATAGAATTAAAAATATACAAATCGTCGAGCCATCACACTCATGAGAAGATACCAAAGATCAAGTGGACAATATTTGGATGTATTTGTTCCCATCCTTACTAATCCCACCTTCAGCTAGTTGGTCTTTTAATTTCACAAAGGCATTATTAGAAAATCGGTTAGTACTGAAAATCTTGAAATATCACCATTAGAAAAAGATTCGAATCTCTCAATCCACAGCAACTTTTGGAAAATGGTTCTTACGAGACTTAATTGGGGATCTTATGAAAAAAACCCATGTCCCAAATCTCGAGTTTTGCCTCCATCTGTTTGAAATTCAAGACGAAAGTTGACTTTCTGTTTGGTACCAAAATTCTGGTAGAAATTTGGAAAAGTGGTTGGTGAAGATCTGACCATTACTCACAAACCAAATTAAATCTTGGAGAACAGCTCGTGAGTCACCATGCTCTAGAATCTAATAATTTGTCTCCATTCATGCGGAAATTAAGCCACAATTCTACCTATCTGAAGTAGTGCATAATGCCTCTCATTTTTACGGATTTCAACCATAGTTTGATTCATGCTTCTTTACAATGACCTGAGTTTGAATGCAGTAACATGAACGATATTGGGCCTCTGATTTATAAGAACCATGTGCCTGAATTGTGCCATGACAACAAGAGATACTTCACTCTGTAACATAAGATTTGGTATTGAACTTGGCTAGTAGGAACTAAACTTCACCAATAACCATCATCAACAAAATCTCATTTAAATCTTCTTAAGATATTGAAATCAAAGGAAATATACAAATCAATTGACATTACACCTTATCATGCCTAGGACTACAAATTTGATGTATTTGTGTGCATGGACAATGGTGTTATAGTGTTTGGACATGAATATAGGAAATCATCGAGAAAAAAGGTAGTGAAATCATGTCAAAAGAGAGGTTCAACTTTCCCCCACACTGGTCATTTTGCATGTCCTCATGCAAACAAAAGTTCTGATTATGAGCCAAAATTATAGTTAAAATTGTTTAACCCCCATCTTCCACTAACCAAAATATTCAAGTTCCCTAGATTTATGTTCTCTCATATGTGTTCCTCTTTCTTAACTTTATGCAACATCTTTTGCAGGCTCTTCAATAGAAAATACGGAAAATTGATCTTCTAGTTTGAAGCAAAATTAAGCATCAGTCTAAAAACGCAGTAGCATACCTGCCCTCACAAATTAGGTGCTTTTGAAGGATGGACAAAGGATTGCTCCATTAATATTTGATCCAATACTAAGGCAATCATTTTTCCCAGTTATCATTATGATGCTCAGGCTTGAGAAAATTGAGGCTCTACTGCGTGTCAATAACCTTGTTTTTAAAACCAATTTTCTTCTTCAAGTTTATAAAATCCGCATTTTCTGGTACTGGAAAAAGCTGATACTAGACGCCAATTGAGTAGGTGCTGGATGTTTGTCTGAATGAAGGCATCCACGTCAAATTAGAAAAATGGTTTGTTCATTCACTATTACTACCAGATTTCTGATTTGTGTCACTCTACCATCAAAACCTCTTGCAATTTAAAGGCAACCTCATCATTGAATCCCTGGAATTTTGCAAAAAAAATATGCCACCACTTTGAAATTAACCTCCACTTGCATGAATTGTACTTAGGGAACTGCTCTCAGGCTCATGGCAATCGTTCTTTAGCTTTCCCATGGTCTCTTAGTAACCATCTCTTAGAATTTGCACAGGAAAATATGACAGGGTATTTATTAATACCAAGTATTTTGATAGATGAGTGCTTAATGGTTATATGAATTAGAAAAGTAGGCGAAATGAGAATAAAATAAGGAAATAGGTAAATTATGATCAGAAGTAAGGTCGGGCAGCGCATGATATGAAGTGAATAAAATAAGGTAAGACCATAAGCATGCAAGTACATGTCATTTTTATAATATTCGTTTGCTTTGCATTCAATAAAATACTAAAGAAATAAAGAGATCCATACCTCAATTTATCATTTTGATATATCATTGATACTCACAATAATTTTGATATATCATTGATACTCACAATAAAGCTAATTTATTTTTCTGATCCGATACCTGTTATTTCAATTTCCTGTTCTTGTACTTATGTTACATTTTTCTATTCCTATACATTTTTCCTGTTAGCTCAATGTACTTCTTGTGATCAATGACTCAAATTATATTGCACTTTGTCAAGCTTGTTAGCTATAGATGTTGATATGAAGAATGGTAATTATTTTGAAAACAGCTTCTTACCTGTCTCCATAATATTCCCTACTAAATCCCTTCTAGGCTTCCTTGTACAACTTGGCTTAGTCATTCCTCCACTATTATACTACCCTACCCTACTTGAAAAAGCAAAACCTTTTTTTTCAAGAATAGGTGAATTTCCAGTGGAGCCATGTACGCAACAAGATGATAAAAGAATTCACATTCAGATTTAGAATATAACCACTGACATGTACCTGAACATGAAGAACCGGCTGATCTCCTTGAGATGGTGCTAAGACTTGTTGAAAGATGATGTGGTGCCTTGGTTTGAAGACCTTTTGGAGCCACTCGTCAATGTAATCATAAATCACCTGATATTCTTCTTCATCTCCTTTGGCATGTACCTATTTTTCTACCATATTAACTTGATAGTTGATCTCTTGATTGTATACAAGATCTGATGTTGTGGTTGGTGGAAGTTCTTCCATTTATGCTTGAAACATATTCCTTGGTTGTTTTCTATGTTCCTCTTCATTTCAGCCATGGAATTTTTGCTCTATTATACTCGTGATAGCTGTCAGGATCTGTTCTTCTTTGGTTGCAAAAATATTTCCAGCTGCCGCCAAGATCTGGGAGATTTCATCGAGTAACATCCTTCCTCCAAACTGTCTTGAGCTTGCTTGAAGGATTGCTTGCTGGTATTTTTAATCCTTGTCTTGCACAGGGATTAGTGTTAGGTGTCTAGGGGTTCTTGTGGTTCAAGAATAAAAACTCCTCACAAAATCAAATTCAAAAGAAAGCATGGATTTGACACATCACATTACTAAGTCCTTGTTTTCACCAAGTTGCCAGTTGATTTGAGTGGCCTTACTTAAAAGGCAAACACACTTGCAGGAAAGGTAAATGCATTGACAGGAAAGGAAAACACACTTGCATGAAAGGGAACAATAAGGCTTTTTATACTACCTTTAACTTTATGCATATGCAAAAGAA
>APFE030105379.1:87839-99813 GCA_000404065.3 Pinus taeda | reverse complement strand
TTAGAAGCCAACTCCCTCTTACATTTGTGAATGAGAGGGTTTGCACCTGTTAGAAAGAGGTCATCCACATACAACACCAGTATGAGAGGCTTGTCATCTTCAACCTTAAAGTAAAGGTTAGGATCGGCTTCACTCCTAAAGAATCCCAGCTTCATCAAGTAGCTATTGATCCTCTCATAGCATGCTCAGAGTGCTTGCTTTAGCCCATAGAGAGCCTTCTTCAACCTAAATACATGATATTTTTGATCATAAATCTCAAATCCTTCGGGTTGCTCCACGTAGACCTCTTCTTTGATCAAACCGTGCAAGAACGCGGCCTTGAAATCCATCTGATGTAGGTTCCATCCTTGTGTCGTATATTTGGCAACAAGTGCAAATATCACATCATAGTCTATACCTTCCTTCTGGGAGAAACCATGAGCAACAAAACGAGCCTTATACTTTTCCGTACTTTCATCTGCTGCATGCTTTATCTTTTAAAGCCATTTAGAAGTGACAATTGTCTTGTCTTGGGGTGTAGGAACTACTTCCTAGACATCATTCTCTATAATAGACTCATATTATTTGGTCATAGCATCCTTCCATATTTGATGCTTGACGACATCTGAGAATGATGGAGGCTCATTTTGTATGATCATGCTCCTGATGGTCAGGTATCCTTGATACCTGTTAGGTTTTTTACTTTCACAGAAGGTTCCTTAGGGTGGAGCATGTCCTTCAACATCATCAAGTATCCCCCTAAGCCATGAAGGCCTCTTCCTAGAATAGGGAGGCTTAGGTGGATAAATAAGATCCATGAGTTCCTCCACATTAGGCATTGTTACATCATCTACCCATAGAGATAGTTTCCACAATCGTACGGTTATTACTTTTTGCTACACCATTCTGCTCAGGAGTATGTGGTGTAGTAGTCTCCCTCTTAATGCTAGCCTCAGATATGCTTGAGTGAACCAACTGTAATATATCAGAGGTATTGCTTTGGCTTGAGGGGAATGGTCCCCTTTTGAGCTTTCCTTGGGCACATCATGGACATACACCTTCTTTCTCTACTCGGAATTCGGGCATCCCTATCACCATTTGTCTTACATCGGGTAGAGATTTATAATTAAGGTGGCCAAAGTTCGGATTGAAGAGATGTGTCATAAGATATGACACCTAGCAGACTTCCATCGACCTGATATAATGAATCAACATGAAACCAAAGAGTAAATGCATCTTTAACATTATTTTTCCATATATGTACCTTGCCATCGCTGAAGGTTACCTTGTAGCCTTTGTCTTCCATTGCCAAGATGGACACCAGGTTATTTTTGAGGTCAGGTGCATTTAATACATCCTGAAATTTCTATCCTTCTTGAATGGTTGTCCTCTTCCTTGATTCCCAGCTCTCCTCTTACCTTTCCTATTGAATTTGTCATTCCTTTGATTGCCATTAGAGGGATTTTGATCATTGTCCCGATGTGAGTCCTTTCTATCAGGGCACTCCCTTGCATAGTGACTTGCTTTATCGCCGATGTAACATCATCCTTTTCTTCCACCCTTAGGTCCAAGCTTTCCTTTTGATTTAGTCTCGGAATTATTTCTTTTCTTAGCATGAGAAGAAAAGGCAGCAGGAGGACCTTTAGGCATGGGCATTTCTTGCTCTTCTTCCCTTGTTTCTTCTTGAATGCATCTAACCATTAATTCCTTGAAACTAGGAATTACATTATTGTTCAGAAGAGTAGTCCTGAACATGTACCATTCAGATGGTAATCCTCTAAGAGTCGTGAGAGCCATTTCCCTATTAGTAATATCCTCCCCAATAGATAGGAGATTGTTCTTGATCTTGGTTATTCTTAAGAAGTATGGTTGCATACTCTCATCTTTACCCTTCTTGATTTCCCTCAGCTTATTTCTAAGAAACAAAACTTGATTTGCATCATTAAATTTAAATAAACCCACTAGTCTATCATAGATTTCCTTGGAGGTGTTCAGGTCAGAGATGTAGACCACCAAGTGCTTGTCGATAGAGTCTTGGATGATCTTCTGTTTTGACTTCTTCGGTTTTCCATTTGTTCCATGCAGCAACGGATGCATTTGATGGAGGCTCAACAATATTGCCTTTTACATGGTCCAACACTCCTTGATCCTCAAGGGTTAGATTGATAGACATCTTCCATCTGTGATAGTCAGCTTTCTCACAGAGCTTGTCTTCGATAGGAAAGAGTGTTGAGGACCCCATCGTTCTTTTAGGGTAGCCTTGCCAATCTTCTCTTTAGTGATTTCTCTTGCTCTTGCTCGGGCTTTGTCTTCACCTCAGCTTTGATACCATGTTAAGTTATGGTATGTTCTATGCTCATAATAATTTACTTCTTTTTCTTATTATATTACACAGATTAGCAATCACATGTACATAAAGTAAAGTGCAGATAGAGCATTAAACGATCGACATAAAACAAGCCAAGACAAGAGACACAATATGTGGTGGCTAGCCAGGGACAAACCCCACAATGTGTGGGAAACCCTTTGATCAAATCTTCTTTTATCTTCAATAATTCAACAAAGATAAACAATACAATAAATCTGATTCATATCAGCAGTAGCAAACCCTAGATCAGCAGCATTATTATTAGCGACTTCATCATCAAACTAGGGCAGACAATATCTCACAAACCGACTTTCGGATCGGCTTAAGATGAAGGTCGGATGTCACTTTATTTCTTTGATGAGAGGTCGACTGTCAATTTAACATTTTATTTTTTGTTTTCTATGACAAGTAATAAATAAATCAAACTACAATCTACACAAATAAAAATGCAGAAGAATAAATTTTGGAAGACATGTTAGCACACATATTAAAATAACACAATTTGTTTTGGACAAAAGTCCCCAGAAAAACCCAACTTGGAGAAACAGGTGTAGCAGATGACAGTTTTATTATTATGCAGCAGTGAAAAATATGAGTACAATCTAGATTCCTGAAACTAGAAATCCACAGCAAGAAAATTTGGGAAAAATATTCAAGGGTATTTCCCTTCTCCCATAGGAAATATCTAGCATGACTTGCCTTCAGAAAATTGGTCATCCAAATCCTAGTGTGATCCCTTCTGCACTACCTCTGTGCTATCTCCCATACGTGTTGCTCGAAACTGCCTCTAATGACGTTTTTCTGCCTCTAGGTTTTTAGGAAATCATCTCTATAGCCTTCTGGAGCCTCTGCCCAACCTATGGAACTAAGAACGATTTTTCTCACTAGAAGATCAATCTTCCTTGTTGAAACTACTACACAAAGCCTCAGCACTACCTCTCTGGGATAACTCGGCCCTCTTGTTGCTGCCTCTCCGGATCTGGAAATATTTCCTCCAAACTCACTATCCTTTTCCCTCTCACACTTCTTCGGTCTATAGTTCTCTCTCTAACAACTCACTATTACTACATTGGAAGTTGATCTTCTCATAAATTGAACCATTTGCGTGTCTTCTTCATCACTACATCGACCTCCTCTTATAATCCTCTGTTGGAGAACCAACAACCAAGATTAAAACTTAATCAATGGATAGGATCATCTTTGGATTTATCCGTGTGAGTTTCTAGATGGTTTTCACCTTGAATTAATTAATACTAATTAATTAACCATATTCCCTAATTTTAGAGTTAGGAAATATTTAAAACTAGTTAATAATCTAATTAAGTCATTTCTAGGCAGAATTTCCAGAAACAATTTTTGGGTTTTGGAGATCTCATGTATTCTAGCCTCTCCACCAAATTTCATGGCTAGAACACATAAGATGCTTTAACAACTTACACACAAGACTATAAAGTATTTTTAAGGATAACTATGAATAAGGATTCCCTTCACCCTACACACTCATTGATAATCTTCGATCATGTCAAAAGAAATAGTGTTGACTTGTGACATGAAATATATCTTATGAGGTAAGAAGAAATGACAATAGTACATATGGATTGTGGCTCAAAGCATGTCATATCCACATATGAAAATTATGTGATCTTTATTCATTGAAGTGTGGTACATAAAATCTATGATCTTCTTTAATATTACATTGTATCTCAAAATTAAGGACGGAAGAAAGATATGTCATGAACCTTGCATTACATATAACTACTGATAGGTATTTTAAGAACAATATCTATTATGGGCACTTAGTCTTGAAATTTAATTTTCATATTAAGGAAAGAAGGAAAAATGGATCATTGTCACTAGCATTCCTTTAAATAAATTGCTCTTACAGTTCAAAAGTGGTAGATATCCTCTTCAAGCTTAGGGAGAAAAATATCTCTTGATAAAGTCATTTGTTGTCCAAATATAAATGTCTGAAGATATATTGGTTTGAAGTAATTGATTGAACCTGATTTTGTAAAGAAATTTGTGATGCCATATGCATACTTCTATAGAAAAATTGCATGGGTATTTGGGTGCTAAGATCTAGTTGGTGGGCCCCAGTATTGCAGAAATAATGTTGCAACTCCTGGAACTCCCTTCTTTAATTTTATCAACCCGGTAGTTCGTAACAAACTTGGAAGCGACGGTGCTGTATGCACAAGTACTAGCTCTTGCCGCGACTGTCACTTGATCAGCTGGCACAAGTCCACTAGGAGCGTAAGCCAACTGCTATGAGCTCTTAGAAGAAGCTTTTTAACTGATGGACGAAAGCTAACTCAAAGAAGGCTAATCTACTTGCAAAAAGAAATTGGAAAGTTGAAAGCGAATGTAAACCCTAGCAAACCCTAATTTTACCAGCTAGCCCTACTGATGCAAGAAAGATGATGCAAGCTACTGAAAGAGATGTCATTGACTTCTAGGAAGGTAAAATGCATGTGTCTAAGTTACATCTATAGTAACATCTGAAAAAAACATCTTTTTGTATTTTTGAATAAGTTGTTAGAACTATCATGCATGTGCTTTAATTGTTTTTGACTGTGCAGAGGTGGATCGGCGAGAGGAAATGCTTGGAAGAACCACGAAGGTTTAGAGAGGGCCTAAGGGGTCCCTAACACCCTTATAGAGAGTTTCAAAGAGTTTGGCTATCAAGAAACCTCGTTCATGAGCTTCTACAGGAAGTCTGCAGGGGTTCTACAAGATGTTCTAAAATTTCTACAGGATATTATGTAATTTTCTACAGGATGTTCAGAAATGAGATTTTGGAGGATGGATGGAGGAAGAAAGATGAAGGAGTGGGTATGGAGGTGAGATAAGGGTGTGAGGAGGTCTAGGTTTTGGTGGATGGAGCTGAGGAGTGATAAGGACGGTTAGATTTGTTCAAGGAGAGACAAGGCAATGCTACACAATAATATGGAAAGTAGGTCAACGTGAGGGAATGTGGAAAAGGTAAGGCAAGGATCTGAAATGGATGATGAAGCAGGTAGGTTGGATGGGGTATGGGTAGATGGAGAAGTATGATAGGTGCTCTGCAAGTTATTTTTCAAACTGAACAAACAAGGACTTGGAAAATCAAAGACCTATCTACGTTAGCCTATTCTAACCTAGATAACAACAAAGAAATGGAACAGAAGTTTATTTTCAATGAAATAAGATGAAATAACTATGCAACTAAGTAATCATAAACCTAAGCATGCCATCAAAACTGAGATCAAGTTTGACAACTAAGAATCCAACACTAATACTTGCATGGTGAAGAAAAGACAATGTTTTTGGTGGCAACAAAGTCACATTGGTCCCAACTCATGATTCCACTGAGGGGGAGGTGAGATCCAAGGTGCTTGGTGGCCTTTTTTTGAACATATTCTCTATTATTAACCTATCAAATCAATCTAAACATATCAATCCTTTTTTTAATCATCAAAAGCAATCTAAATAACAAAACAAGATTTAAATCTAAATAGCAGATTTTATTCTAAGAATGCAGCAAAAACACATAAAGGTAAACAAAGGAGGTACTGGGCACTTGAGATGGGCCCAACCCTAAGAGCTACAACCTTCTAAGAGAGATTAGAGCTGGTGCAAAGCTGGATTCATATTTATTGCTCAAGAAATAATAGTTACATCAAAAAATTTCCACAAGGAAAACTTGAAAATGTGCTGAAATGCAGAGCTAAAATACTACCTAAAAAATGACTAAAATCGAACTACAAACTAGCTAACTTCTGCCTACAAAGTGACTAACTACTGGCTAACCCAAATGAGGCCCTAAGCCCTCTTATTTATACAAATTGAGGACCACAACAGTCCTCCTAAACTTTAGGGACTCGGCTTCCCAAAACTTGCAGTTAACAACAGTCCTACTTGACTTGCTTGGCGGCCCTTGTGATAATCGATTTGGTGGCCCTTGAACTCTGAGCTGATGGTGGAGAGTTCGAGGTAAGGGCCCATAAATGAAGGGGACACCTTCCTAAAAATCCTCTCTACGAATTTGGCTACCAAGTGCCCATTTAAACCTTTGATTTTGTCTCTAAATTAACCAAAATGACTACACAAAGCACACATTAGACTTGTTGGCATAATGACTAACCCAATTCACTCTATTAGCATAAATATAATAAAAAACATGCAATAAACTAATGAGAATGGTGGATTAAGTCAAATTAGGAGGTTGAATGAGCCCATATAATTATTCATTTTTGGGGCTCATCATCACCCCCCTACTGAAAGTGTTGCTCATCCTCTGAGCAACTAATATATCTCCTCCTCTTTGATGGCCTTGGTGGCCTCCCTATCATGCCAAGCTCCTGAAGTGATGTCCTCTTCTCAGTCATGAAACCATGTTTTTCTCTCTGCTTCTTCCCACTGCCTGTGCTCCTTTTCCTATAGAATTCTCAGCTTCCTGTAGAACTGTCTCAGCATCCTGTAGAGAGGCCTTTGTGTCCAACATTTTCATTCTTTCTCTCTAGGTGGATGTCTTCAGGCTTCCCCATTCATAGCTGATGGATATCTTTGAAGCAGGCTCTTCCTTTTGTTTAGCTTTTGTGTCCTTAATGACAATTTGCTCCTTTGACTGTGGTTTGGGTCTGCCCACTTTATCCTCACGCTCCTTCTTGCCTTAATATACAGGGAAGGCTCCCTCTTTCACTTCCCTTTCTGCTTTGGAGATGCTTAGGGTGGCCAGCACAGCTGCCACCTCCCTGGCTAAAATCTCAGGCAATTTTCCCTTTTTGTTCCTCTATTTCTAGACTTCTTGTAGAAAGTCCTGTGCTGACTGTTTTTTGGCTTCCTGTAGAAACGATTTTCATGCTTCCTGTAGAAACTGTTTTGGTCTACTTAGCTGGATGTGGCTCTTCCTCCTTTTTTCCTCTTCTTTTTTCTTCTCTACCTCTGTTAGCTTGCTTCCTCACGCTCTGTTTTGACTTTCTTCTTATCTTGTTTAGCTTTTGCCTTCTCTGCTGTAGTCTTTTTCTTTTCTGTTATTCCTTTTTTTTCCCCTCTGTTTGAATGATTTGTGCTCCCTCATCATTGATTTTTTTCACATTCTTTAGGCTTGATTCTTCCCTAGAATTGCATCACTTATTTTGCATAAACATGCAACAAATAAAACTGTTTGTTTTCTTCTTCTCTTGAAGCCAAAAATTTTGCAAAAAAAACGTGTTTTCTTCTAGAAAGATAGCTCATTGCCCCTCTTGTAAACTTGTTATTGCTCCTGGAATTTTCATGTTTTTCACAACAACAACTTCCAATTTTTTCTCTCTTCAAACTTTTCCAACCCGAATTTGCTTCTTAGTTTTTGAAAAGAAATCAATTTCTTTGACAGATCAGAGAACAAATAACATAGTTTTTTTCTTCTAGAAAGTGGACAGTCTTGCAAATTCATTCTTTCACACAGTCTTAGTTCCTATGGTTGCATCTCTCTTTTTAGAAGAAGGTGAGAAAGAAGAAGCCAAACTTCGAATGCAGAGGGAAAAAAGAACTGTGTAGAACTTAGAAAATATGCAAGCTGACTTTTCACCTTTTTTCAATGTGCAGACAGACTTTTCCTCTCATTTTTTAAATTTAATTCTATGTTCAATTCACCATTTTGCACCAAAAAATCATGCACAACGAAGTTTCCCCGATCCTACCTCGTTTGGAGCTTGAAATTCACCAAAAATCCCAAGTTTTCTTTCTGCATGGTTGTTTTCTGCTTTCCTATAAAAGACTTCCTATAGAACAAAACTGTGCTTCTTGTAGAGCCCGATAGGCGAGAATTTAAAAAAAAGGCAGAAATCTCAAGAAATCAGGCAGGAATCTTGCAGAGGACCACTAGTTAACTGATCTGGACGTGGTGGACGCGTGCTCCAGTTGTGACCGTAGTTGAACAGAGGGTGGTGAGAGTCAGTCGAGCATTTTTGTAATTGCTGCGTGATTTGTGGTGAGGGAATGAAGTGGCCAGCTGTACGTGGCCACATGTAGACGGTAGTGTTGTTCATAAACTGTATGCTTTCCCCCTATAATCACTGCCATCACTTGCACTGAGGTTTAAACGGCCAACACTCCCTCTTTTTTTTAATTTCACGTGAGTTGTCTAACACGTACGCTTCATGATTCCTAGCTGAGCGCTAGAGAATTGGACAAGGAACTATTGGCTTAATCCCACCACTTCATTCATTATGCACTTTCAAATCATATTGATGCAAATATAGGAGCTGGTTTAGACACATACCTGCAAGTCGACGTGCTGCTGGGTCCGTTTCTGCTGATGCATGCTCATATTCCGTTGTTGCATGCCTGGATCATTTTCGTTATAAGATTTTTGCTGTCTGATATGTGGTTATTTTTCTTGTGCAGGTATCCTCTGGCCGGATCTAGGCTGCATGAGTTCATTTCCACATTCAGATCTGCACCCTTATGTTGAAAATAATACTGAGAGGGGGGGTGAATCAGTATTATCTAGTTCTTTTACCAAATCTTACTTATTTACACTTTGAATTATTTTTGCATATCAGTACCATAAAATAATGAGCATGCACAAGAAAAATAGACATTCACATCAAAGAACACCAGATATAAGGTGGAAACCCAATGTGGGTGAAAACCACCTGCTGCAATATGTCTTTATCTTCTTTCAAATTAGAAACTCCTTTTACAATGGTCTTGTACTGGTGCAGTCCTTTACCAGTACGCAGGCTGCAACCTGCAGAGAGCTACAACTCTCTCTTGTTTTCCAGTCTCTTCTGGAAGGGAGCTACAACCCCCTACTTTTTTTCGAGGACCACTTTTCATAAATTTTCAAACTGGATCCATATACATCAAACGATCATCAAGTACATGTAAATTACACAGTCAGCTGCAGTAACCAGATCAACAATAACAGAACTAAACCCATAACACCTTTTCAACAGAAAAATTCTGTCAACAGAAGATCTTAAGACAGATACACAGTTTTCCTTTCACTGGCCTGCGTCCCTACGCACTTCACCTTCTGCGCCCCTGCGTATACCCGCATACAACGTTCTGTTGTACCGCGTGCCTACGCACTTGTTCTTCAATCGCGCTGCGTACTGTTGCTGAAGGTACGCACCCAGATACACTATCGCGCCGCGTACTTCACTGAAGCCACGCACCCAAAGACACTATCGTGCCGCGTACTGTTTCGGTGCGTACGCACCTGAACCTCTGTCGCTCTGCGTACCCACACACTGCGCCTTCGTCGCCTCTGCGTATCCACGCACTGCCCCTTCGTCGCCTCTACGTACCCATGCACTTGAACCGTTAATCACCTGCGCACCTCTGATTAGGGCTGAAATACAGTCAGATGCTCAGATCTGCTCGAGAGATCACCCTTCACAGATTTGCTTTCAATTTCTCTTTTATAGATCAAGCTTTTAAACCGAGAACCCAATATTTTAGATCTTAAGATATTCAATTTTCAAAAAAGATGCTCAAGCCAAATGATCTCCTTTGCTTTATATAGGCAAGCTCTTCCTCAAATCATGGACCAATACCACGGGCCAAAACCATAATAATACAATACCGTCGGCTAAATACCAAGGGTTAAACATAAGAAACCCCACATGTGCACGCTTTACTGACTTGAAGAGTGTGCACTGGGGGTACGCACCTTCTGAACGGGTGACCTGCGGGTATGTACGCACTTTTTGTATGGAATACCTGCGTGTACGCGCCTTTTGTACTGAGTACCTGCATACCCATTATTTTCTCCAATATTTTAAAGTTGATCATCAATCTCTGCTACTGACCTGATGTACAATGCTCCATCACCTGCGAGATTTGCCATCAAGGACAACACTTTATCCATAATGCCAACAATCTCCCCCTTTGGACTTGATGGCAACCTCAAAATCTTCAGCTTCATTCTCCCCCTTTGACATCAAGGGCAAAGGGTTATGCTCCCCCTGAATATGAACCAGATATGCAAAGAAGAACCATAATCCACCAAACACCATAAATGACCATGAAAGAGATAGAGACATATTGCAGCAATATTCAGATCAGCATCTGTGATCTCCTTTCTGTACGTCCTCCATAATGCCAACAATGCATTATGTGCTCCCCCTGAACCTGTGCCATTCGATCTTCAACCAATCCACAAACCAGCAAATGTACACATATACCCCAAATGAACCTTGCTTACAACCATAAAAAGAGATTCAACAAGATGATACATCAACAACCCCTAGCTTTTACCTGAGGTATTCAAAGGTCTCCCTGGGCAATGGTTTGGTGAGAATATCAGCAACTTGTTCCTTAGAAGGAACATACTCCAACTTGACCTTTTGTTCAAGAACTTGTTTCCGAAGAAAATGATATTTGATCGGTATATGCTTTGTCTTCGAATGCATGACTGGATTCTTTGAAATGCTGATTGCACTTGTGTTATCACATAAGATGGAGACAGGTGGAGTACAATCGATTTGAAAATCCCGCAAGGTCTGCATCATCCAAAGGAGTTGAGTGCAGCAAGATGCAGCAGCAACATATTCCGCTTCCGCTGTAGACAAGGAAATTGAACTCTGTTTCTTGCTGAACCAAGATACTAATCTGGAACCCATAAAGAACGCACCACCACTTGTGCTCTTCCTGTCATCCACGCTTCCGCCCAATCTGCATCTGTATAAGCATGAAGTGTGAGATCTGTATCTCTAGGATACCATAAGCCATAATTTTGTGTCCCTTGAAGATATTTGAAAATTCTCTTCACTGCCTGAAGATGCATCTCCTTTGGATTTGCCTGAAATCTTCCAACTATTCCTACTGCATGCATGATATCTGGTCGGGTACCTGTCAAATAAAGTAGACTTCCAATCATAGATTTGTAGGTTGGTTGATGTATTGCTGCAGATTCATCAGTTTCACTGAGGCTACATCCTGTGACCATGGGTGTACATACTGGTTTTGCATCTTCCATGCCATATTTCTTCAAGATCTGTTTAAGATACTTGGTTTGAGATAAAAAGATTCCTCCTTCCCTTTGTTGGATTTGCAAACCAAGGAAATATGTCAGTTCTCCCAGCAAGGACATTTCAAATTCTTTTTGCATGACCAAGGCAAAGCTTTGACTCATCTCTTCTTCATTGCTGCCAAAAATAATGTCATCTACATACACAACAAGTATTAGCAATTTGTCATTTTCAACTTTTATATAAAGATTTCTATCTACTGATCCTTTTGAAAAACCTTGTTGATGAAGATATTTATCCAAACGATAGTACCAAGCCCTTGGAGCTTGTTTGAGCCCATAGAGAGCCTTTTTCAATCTGCATACAAGATTTGGATCATTTCCAAGAATGAACCCATCTGGCTGTTTAATGTATACTTCTTCTTCCAAGTCTCCATTCAGAAAGGCTGATTTCACATCCATTTGAAATACTTTGAAGTTTTGAAAACTTGAGAGAGCAAGGAACTTTCGGATGGCCTCAAGTCTTGCAACAGGAGCAAAGGTTTCTTCAAAGTCTATTCCTTCTTGCTGCGCATACCGTTTACAAACAAGTCTGGCCTTGTTTCTATTTACTTCTCCATTTTCATTCAATTTATTTTTGAAGACCCATTTTGTTCCGATAACATTCTTATACTTTGGTCTAGGAA